>OMLM01003376.1:106017-149794 GCA_900302695.1 Helostoma temminkii
ACAGTACACTGTAAAAAATGAATTAATAGTGTCTTTATACATATAGTAACTGTAGCAGACTCTGACTCTGTCAGAGAGTTATTGTACAGAGTGATGGCTGTTGGCACGGATGACTTCCTGTACCTTTCTTTGTCACAGTGGCGCTGGAGAGGTCTCTCTTCTGGAGAAGAATAAAACTGCTCCCACAGTCTGTGGTCACTGTTGTCCGATTCTCCTCTTCATGATCAGAATCAGAATCAAGCTTTGCCATGTAGGTTTTTTTACATACAAGGAATTTGTGTTGGTGGAAGTTTTTACAATGTAACATGAACAAGATCCATGTGAGTCATAAATATAGAATAGATGCACCATCCATACATTTTCAACAGGTCGCAGGCAGGTCAGTCAAGCACACACACTCGACACTACAATATGTAAGAGGAAAACTGACCTGACCTGCTGAAATATCCAAACATATGACTCTCACAGACAGTATACATCCTGATATACCTTTACATATATGCAAGTCACCCTTGCCGTGGGCACTGATGGACCCCTATAACATCACAGATCCTGGCTTTGACTTTCAGTTTCAGGTTGTATTTCTCGTTGCAGTAGAGGACTTTATCAATTGACAGCAGTAAGTACCCTCAAGACCATGTGGCTTTATTCATCATAGTAGCATGATCGTCTCTCATGCTGTGCTGCCTTGGGGTTCGAAGGTCACATTCAACAAAGCTCTGGGCTTTACGCACTGAAGCTTTTCACAATATTATGAACTAATGATATTCAAATACCTACATTATTTGCAGTCTTACAAAGAGAAAGATTCTATTTGGAGTGATTCGTGTTTCTGTCACGGCATTAAGCACAAAGCAGTGAAGCACGACACACATTTGAATGCAAAGACTGAGCCTTTTTTAATAACCAATCATATTTCCCTCACCTGGTAATAGTGTGATTAATATTTTATTAGCTTTTTTGTTTTACTTGGAGTCTGTCGCACTTTTTTGAGTTTGTTGCAGAAATACAATCAGTGAAAACAGAAAATCTTTACACTTTTGTCATATAAACAAAGTTTCAAGTGAGCTGACAAATCTCTCATTTTAGAAAAAGTTCCAGCTTCTATGGTTTGTGAATAAGTAGGTCAGAAGTATGCATTGCCGTTACATTAAATATAATAACAATATTTCAGTTAGTTAATGGAGGTAAATGCATTAGCATGTTCCTGACATACTGTTTAATGGTTGCTGGGTGAAATGTGTTGACTGTGGTTATCAGCAGTAGTGTGATTAGAGCAGTCCTCTCAGGAATATGGAAATGTAACAAGGACCAGCTGCCTTTTCATGGTCCAACTTCAAGTGAATAGCTCAATTTATACATTGGGCCACAAGATGTCAGTGTCACATAACTGTCACACTGCTTCCATGTTCTTTTTGTCTTTTTCCATCTCTGTCTCTGCCTTACTTTTACCCACTATCACACACAGCTTTACCACTTGTCCGCCCTCCAAGCTGCCTTTATTAATAATATAGCAACCACCCAGCCCACTTCCACTCACTACACAAGCCCCTTTATCCCCTCCAGGAAGCCCAAGCTGCCACGCACGTCTACTGTAATTTAACAGAGATTAGGAGAGGAAACTCTCTTGTTGCTCTTGTTTCAACCCCCTGCTTTGTGGTCAGTTTGATCTGTCAGCTGGCGGACAGAACTATTCTGGGTGGGTGTGAGGGGATTTTTTTGACTTGTTGATTGTACTGAGTCGTAAGAATTGGCTTCTAACAGGGGTTTGGGAGACGGGATGCTGAAGGCGTGGAAGAATATTGCAGAGTTTAATCTACACAAAAGGGGAAGGATGAAAAAAAAGGGAAATAACATCAAAACAATTTCAAAGTAGAAGGTGTGTGACGACCAGCACACACACACGCACAAAGATCCTGTCTCGGATTTAATAATGTTTTTGTTTTGTTTATCGTTGTTTCATCATTCCAAAACTTTGAGTGAGCACACCATCAAGTCTAAACCAGAAATACATTTCGTCTTGACCAAATGTTCCAAAATTTCAAAGGAAAGTCCAACAAACTCTTGTATTGAGTACCGAACTGGCTACACTTTCTCATTGCTTCCTTTCCCTTTTCCTCTCTATATGGAGATGAAAAGATCTTTCATGTTGTTTCCTCTTGTTGCATTATTTATTGCTGTGTGGCGCTTTATTAGCTGGTTTCATCTCTGATTTCGCAGGCTGTTATTGGGGAAGCCTTTGAAATGTGTTTCTGACTCCAAACAATCCTTTTCCTGCTTTCTTTCACTTGTTCCAGTCGCCTCTTCTCTCATGATAAAAAACCCAGTAGATTTTCAAAGCGAACTGAGCTCCCCTCTGAAGCCAAAATCCATTCAATACTGTCCTAAGGAAAGGAGATGTTGTTCTTGTTTCATGGCTGACATGAAAGGAGAACAGAGGATCATCTGTGTCATTAGCCTTATTAGCATCATTAGCGCAGTATGGATGAACTTCAAATGATTGGCTTGGAGTTATTTGTGCTACCATAGTACTACTATTTTATGTTCTGTGTTGAGGGTTTTTTGCATCTCGCATGATGTGGGTGCATTTCGAAGGAAGCTGATGTGTTTCGGATGCAGCCACTAGATGGAGGAGCTACTCCTGATTCGGAATGAGACATGATGAAAGGGAAGAGAAAAACTGAAATTTATGGAAGCTGTTTAGGATCTTTTAAAACCACATAATCACACAAGCAGTATTATCCAACATTACCAAGATATACACCTCCTTTAATCTGATTAAGCTACTGTATACACAGCAGTTACCTGTTCTACCTTTATTGACATTGTCTGTGCATTTAAACAAAAGTGGAGTGTCCCATCAGCAGGGCCGTTCTTGGTAGAGTGTTTTCCCCCCCGACCCAACTCCTCTTAGTCATATGTCATTGTGTCCATGGACAAAGACACACAACCTTAAAAATGTCAAAGAAACCCCAGCCACTAAGTTGAACATGCCATTGAACTTGGTGCCAAATTCAAGCCTGGTGCAAAAATTTGGGAAAGTTATGTTGAGGAGGTCATCTGGCATATGACCTGTGCAGACCATGACCTGCTGAGGTATTGTTAGAGTGAACGAATGACACAAATGATGTAAGCATCAGATTCAGCATGATATGAATGCGTGCAGCTAATCAAACACAATTTGTGATGGTATTTTGACTCGTATGCCTCTTTCCATCACTACAAAACCTTTGATAAAATAGTTATCAAGATCACTGTTTGGTGCATAAAGTGAAACCACTCTACCAACAACGGCCCTGCCGAGGCCATGGGACACATGGGATCATTCATTCCAACTTTACTTTAAAACAAAAAACAGAGGTTTAGGATCATTTGTTGACATTGTCTGATTTAACAGTTTAAACATGTCTGTGCTTTGTCCATCTGAAATTGTACAAAAAAGACATTAAAAATGAATTTATCTTAAGATCCTTTAACCTGCATCTTTACACAGCCCACTGGTGAAGGGATGAAAAAAGACATAATAGGTTTCTTAAGCTTTCTTTCTATTTTTCTATCTTTGAGAGTAATCATGTTTTTGAGTCAACAGGTACTATACGTTTTTGAACAGTCTGGGTTGAGTTTACTTTTATCCTGCATGCACATTGAGACGGGGTGTTCTTATAAATCAAGGTAGCTCTAGTTTCACTGATTAGACTCATACCTGACTCCACTTGAGGCGTAGTGACATCACCAGTCTAGTATTTCACTGACTTTTTTCACCCTGCATGTTTTTTTATCAGCTTAGAAATATTGTGTTGGTTGATATTTGTGAGTTGGTTGAAGATCAAATCACATTTCATGACCAATTTATGCAGAAAACCAAGAAATGGAAAATAGTTCGCATAGTAACATTTTACAGTCATTATATCTCAAAACAAATACAGTCAGATGAAGATGTTATTATAATCAACAATGCTGGACTGTGTTGTGTTTAGGTGATACACGTATTTATTTTATTATGCCATGCATGCTGAATGAATGACAGTAAATGATGAATACAAGGACATGAAAGCATTGATTGGCTGGTTTAGAGCTTAAAGCACCAGCATGACTCTAAATCAAAGAGTCCATCAAATCGTGTGGAAGCTGGGATGAAGTTAAAAGAAGAAAAATAGTTGCAGATTTTGGATGGCATGCAAGCAGTTGGTGGTGGTGGTGGTGGTTGAAACCTATATAAACTTAATGGTTCAGCGTTTTTTTTCCTCCACCTTCTTCTTCTCAATATGGTGTCTTGCATCTTTATCAGGAAGTTCCAACCACTCTGCAGTTGATGGTGGATAAGCCCAGCAGGCCTGATTTGGTTTGAACTCATCTTTTATTCATTCCATCTCTCCCAGTACCCACACCTCCACCATGGCCCGGTTTCTCCTGGCAGGCCTTAATCTTGCTCCCTAATCGGCTGCAGACGTTAGCTTTGCCATTCCCCACAGGGCTGCACATGGGATATGGGCAAGTTTTCTGAGTAAGTGAGGTACTTACTCTCAGTGGCAGGACTCATTTTCAGGTTTGGAAGAGTCATTGTGCAACCTTTCTTGGTCTTTTTGTGTTGTTTTTTCCCAAATCTCCTGAGATGAGAATAGGGTGTGCATGCACATGTGGAGAAACTGAGGTCATGCTACATCATGCCTAAATGTCAGCAGAGTAAATAAATTCTGAGTAGCCAGCTCATCCCAGCGTCTGAGACCACTTGGGTTCAGCATCAAACGTCCCCTAGCTCTTTGATTCTCTGAGGGAGCCTTTCTTAAGGTTCCTATTGCTAACCCAAGTCATAATAAACACACATAAACAGCTCTGTCTTTCATTTCAGCCCTGTTAAAGAGGAATAAATAA
Organism: Helostoma temminkii; assembly: GCA_900302695.1. NCBI lineage: Eukaryota > Metazoa > Chordata > Actinopteri > Anabantiformes > Helostomatidae > Helostoma > Helostoma temminkii. Next base: position 110,890 of record OMLM01003376.1, read on the forward strand.
GTACAATCCACTTCAGTGGGAGCCATTGTGAAGAGGAAGCAGCTGGAGATGGCACTGGGCCCTGTTATTGTTTGCCAGCAGCTCCCTAATCGGACCATGGTGCCTTGTTGGCGTCTCCTGGAGAAGCAAGCAGGACACGTCACCAGCATGAAAGAGACCGTCTTGAGTCTGAGATGGTCGCTGTGGGCCACTTTGTTGTCAGAGTTCTCTCCACACTGGATAAATGCTTCCTCAGTTCCTTAACATTATTGTTCATGTCAGTGATTCATATTCCCAAGACACCAAGAGTGATCCAATTACCTGATTATTATTTCTACAAAATAACACACATCAAACAGAAACTTCTTGTGAGTAGTGAGGATGGAAATTGCGCAAGGTTTACTTTGGAATTACCCATGTTGAGCATCTTGTATGGGACTTGCATTAGAGGATTTCTGGGACTGAATATTGAACAATATGGTATTTTTCTCTCTCCCTTTCTCTGCCTTGAGTTTTTTTTCTTGTAAAATCTGTCTCTCCCTTAGATGTGGTTCATGCTATTTACAAATCCAACTTTTGGAATGAGTGTCCAACTCCCTTTCGTCTGGGATTAGATAGAAAGAGAGAGGGAGGGAGCAAGAGACGGATCATAGCACATACTCATAGCACATACTGTACAGTGCTGCTGAGGACAAACTTGAAAGGATTAGGGGAAAAATTACAAAATGTCTAGCAAGTAATGAAAGTGCAAGTTATTTGTTGTCGGCTACAAAGTGAGATCAGTGGCACAGAAATGACATTTGATTAGTTCAGCAAAGTCACCAGATACTGTCAGGGAAAAGTGTGGCCAGAGAGCTCTATGGAATATTTACAGATACACAGAGAATAGGTCGGGTGCTCAGCCAGCTGGCAGCAGATACTGAGAAGCAGAGAGTGTAGAGGAGGCCAGCAACAACGTAACAGCTAAAAAAAAGGGAGAGGTATCTTTTATGTTAAAGCATGCAAACACTCAGGAGGAAATAAGGTGTTCATTAGAGCAAAGGAAGTGTGTGGAATACATCTTTGTCAGATGACTGTTTGTTTACTTGACTATCACTAAATCAGAGTCGTCCTTAACATGTATGTGCTTTTTTAAAATCTTGCTTTTGCTTGTTCTCCTCCAGAAATTTTTGCACTGGAGCTCGAAGTAGTTCAGTGTTTTGTTCCAGATGCTTGAAACAAAAGTGTTTACAGACATTCTCAGTGACCACACTCACAGGTGGGGTTGAAAGTCTAGTCAAGTTTAAAGAAGACTTAGACAAAATGAAAGAGATCAAATTCTTTTTTAGTAGAACTGGGTAACACTGTCATTACCTTTATCCCTATTCTCTAGTTGTGTCTCCTCCTCTCTGTCTCCCTCTCTCTGTACCTTTCTGCAGGTATCCCCAGCTTCTGAGCTGTATGTTTCCAGTGTGCAGTTGCTGGCCTTGCCAACACTCTGAGTGTTTCGTCTGCTGGTTTTTGTTGTTATTTTATTGTCTGCAGTTCTTTTCTCTCTTTCTTTCCACTCACCCCAACTGGTCGAAGCAGATGGCCACCCACCCTGAGCCTGGTTCCTATTTTTTAGTGCTGCTGATGTGGGAATTGTTGAGTTTTGTACATAATTGTATATAGTTGTAATGTTATATTCTGTAAGGTCTTAAACTTTACATTGTAAAGTGGCTTAAGATGACTTTTTGTTGTGATTTGGTGCTATATAAATAAACAGCATTGAACTGAATTTAATTTGAAAAAGATTTCCATGTCAAGGTCCACTAGCATTAGCTTCTGGTTGAGTTCCCAGTGTACAAGATGTCTTAAAACTCTGTGATGATACCACAGGACGAAAGCAAATTAAGTTAATGAAGTATATTTTATAGTAAATATTATAATAATGCACACAATAGTAATAACAAGCAGGAGGCTATCAAGACGGCTGTGGCCCCACTTTGACACCCACGGCTCTAGCCTATGCAACAGGCTGTATCAGACACTGCACCAGATACAATGACTGCATACTTGGTGTGAAATATGGGGGTTAGGGTGGTGTATCAGCCCACCAGAAGTCAAGTTAATGAAGCTGACGTAGTGAGTGGCAATACCAGACTGATGATGTGGCTGCTGTGCATGCAAGCAGGGTTCGAGTTGGCCACGAAGCAGTCTATAGGTGCACCACTCCAACATATGCGGACCTTATGTTTAAGAGACTATTTGTCTTCAGTGCACATTGTTAGACTTTCTCTCTCTCACACACAGGATAAAGACAGAGACAGACCAAGAGAGAACGAGAGAGGCCTTTATTTTCCTTTCCATCTGGTTGAGATCTAACTGGCGTGCAGATGGATACAGTAAATCAGAAACACAACTGTGAGAAAAACCCTGTTAGCACTGTGCTTTCTTTGCCATCAAAAACTTGGAAGAACACAGAGCACCTGATTATCTGACTATTTTGTCAAGTCTTTCCACCGGATCTGGAATTATCTGCCATTGGTGGTTACTATTTTTGGGATTATTTCACCCAAAGTGCCACCCTGTATGTCAAATGCAACATAGGTGGCCTCAGTAAGAACTGAGTGCCTTTACTATGACATAGGTCCTTTTTTTGGTGAGATTTAGTTACATAAGATAATTTTCATCAAAGACTAGTTCATTTATATCTGATTTTAACCAGCAGAGTAATTTGTAACAAATGTGTTCTGTTCTTTTAAAACGAGTGCTACACAAGCAACGTATGAATACATTACTCAACAACAGGAAGCTCATACTAATAGCTCCCAAGTTGTGGTTTGGAAGGACACATGTCGTGACAATTAACCAGAGGCTGGAGGAAGTGGGTTACTGGCAACACAATGCCCCAGAGCTGCCTGATATATGCCTGTCTGATAAACACTTTGGTCAGAGGAAAACCAAGTGTCAGCCGGATATGCTTTTGAAGTTTTTTTGTATTGTTTTTTTGTAGATAAAAGAGACAGGTGCCTTTGTTGTCGGAGGCTGGAGGAATGTGAGAAAAGAAGCTGCCATTTTGTGTCATTATATCCTCTTTCATATTGGTTCCCACTGAAAAAGGCACGTACAGTATTTACAGGAAAGGCAAAGCTCCATTACCTGCTAGTTTTATGTTACCTTGAGGTAGTGGAGGTTAAAAGACTGCTGGCCTTTGATGAAGTGGAGCAACACTTAAGCCCCAGAAACCAAGGGTCTTTGATCACTTAATCTGATCTTCTTATATTTAATAGCAAGGCCCAAGGAACAAGCATGGGAACGAGCTGCACCTCCTTTGATGATCTGAACCAGGTTCAAATGCGCACCTCCAGCAGAGGAAGCATCGCAATGTAATAGTATGAATCACAAAGCCAAGACAGGACCGAAAGCGACTATGCACGTGTGTGAATAGGTGTACTTTTAACATCTTTACCTTTTATTGAGGGTAAGAAAAGCTGTAATAAATAAGTAAAAACGTGTGAAGCTAAGGTAATTTGTGACAAACACCAGAAAATGATCACATACTGTTAATCTGCAGTTTGCCCCCGCTCCACTAAGCTTCTTAGCTTGTGTCAGCTAATTTATTCTGTTTATTTTGTTTCACAGCACAGAATCCCAGCAAGATCATCAGTAGCATTGTACAAGTTCACACTTGACGACAAGTGCTAGCTCAAAGTTCAGTTTACACTGATTTAAATGAACCACACTCGCACAGAGATGCAGATGGTGGGGGCGTGATTGATATAGACTATTGGCTCTGAGCAATTCTGAGCTGACCTGCGCTCTGTACAGTTCCTGAATGCCTCACACACCAAGTAAGTAGTTCCACATTTACCCAGCGTGTTATCAGCACTAGTTTAGTTCACTGCTCACCAAAAAAATAAGTTGTCTGGTGAAGTTACAAAAAGAAGTGGAGAGAGAGGAAGAAGCACAACTATGGAAGGGAGAGGTAACAAAGTTAATAATGTGCAATGAGGACATATAAGGAGAGAGTAAAGGAGAGGAGTCTGTAGCAGCATAACCAAGACATGGTTCTGAGTCACTTGAATAAACTTTATCAAAAAGGAAAGTTTTTAGCCTAGTCTTAAAAGTAGAGAGGGTGCCTGCTTCTCGAACCTGAACAGGGGTTCCACAAGAGAGGAGTCTGACAGCTGAAGGCTCTGCCTCTCATTCTACATTTGGAAACTCTAGGAACCAAAGTAATACCTGCACTCTGAGAGCAAGGTGTTCTAGTGGGATAATAGGTCTTTAAGATTTGAAAGAGCTTGATCATTAAGTGCTTTATATGTGAGGGGAAGGATTTTAAATTCTATTCTAGATTTTACAGGGAGCCAATGGAGAGAAACTCTTGCTAATTCCAGTCTGGCTGTGGCCTTTTGGATTAGCTGGGGGCTTTTTAAGGAGTTACTGCGACATCCTAATACTAGGAAGATACAGTAGTCCAGGATTCACAGACTAATTTTAACAATATTCCTTGGGTGGATGTGATATAAAGGAAATGTCTGGTCAAAAATAACTCTACACAAAAATCTAGCAATGTTCTTTCAATTGGAAGTCTTGAGTCTTTTCCTCAACTTTCTATGCACTTAAATACATTACAAAAATGCACTTACTTCATAATAATAATAATAATAATAATAATAATTTATGTGTCCCATACAAGTTTACAACACATATGACAGCTGTCCACCTTTATGACTTTATGACGATGTCACGCCAGCGATTATACTGCGTTTATAGGATCACATTTGACAGGTCCTAAAATATTCAGTACTTAATGGTGCAACTTCAATGAAGTTCACTCATCACTTCGCTCTTTCAAACAATAAAATCATGACTTTAAAACAGCAAACCTGCAGATGACAAATATACAATACGTTTGCTCTGAACACCGACAAGTGTTTTGCTTTTACAATGAAAAGCTGTGGAGATGTTCAGTGAAACACCCTGCCACATTCATACGGTCATATTTTACAAATCTCTATTATCAAGTAATTTCTGTTAGTAATGGCTCAAACGTGGACTGTCTCCTCAGGCCTCTGCCAAAATTGCCAGATGGCCAGTGTGGGTCTGGCTGTGGCTCTGCATTTTTTCCCACTAATATGTGTTACATCTGATTCTCTGACACTGACCTACATGGCAGTGGGAGGAATAGAGAATAAATCATCCTTTTTTCTTTATCCAACACAGAAAAATACAATCTGTGGCCAAGTTTAATGATGATGACAGTTTGTCTTTTATTTGTGGAAAAAAACCAGCCTGCTGTTTAAAGTGGCCTTTGATGTAACTCGGCCTTTCTGACTTGTACCATTAAATTTTACACTGAGTACAACTTGGCATACACGTCTTTCTTTATCTTTATTTTCCCTGTTAGTTCTATTCTGTGTTCACTTTGTTAAAGTTCCATCAATTTGCATATGCCGATCCATCATACAACTTATATACTACAATTGACGGTGTTTATCATTACTGTAATTTACTCCTGCTGATCACTTCTACTTGCCGTCAATATTCTTCTGTTGGAGTTGAATGAATGCCTAAGTGTCGTAGATGGCGGTTCGGGTGAATACAAAAGATGAAAATTTTTCCTTGAGCAAAGAGAAGGAGACAGAGTCAGAGAGAAAGGCCGATCTTTGCATGAAACAGATTTTGCCTTCTCACAGTTTTGGTTTCTTCTTCTACTACCGCAGACCTGACTTCTAGTTGCACAACCAGCGCTTCATTCTGCACACTATGTGTCATAAATGTTCTGCATCAACCCACACACCAGTTCTGGCATCTCAAGTACCTGGAATCTCTTATAAAATATGTGGTTTGTGACATAACAAATGATCCTTTTGAAGGTTTTCATGTTCAAAACCTTCAATATTAAGTGAAAAAATGGTCACTTGTGGATATAATTCTCAGTTAAAAATTTAAAACATAAAATTATCCATCTATTCATTTGTGCCACTTACTTGGTCCAAGGCATTGTCAGGCAGGGCAGGATATACAGTATAGTTTCTCCAGTGAGTTTGACCTGGGAAGGTCACAGTCTACAAGTTCCCAGTAGGAACCAGATTTCCAACTCAAGCTGGACAAACTTCTCTGGACAAGCTACTCAAACTACTTAACCTCAAAATCCAAGAAGAATGCTCCACACATCAACAGTGTGAAAGCTGCTGTAATATAGTGTTTATTGCATTCAATTTTATTGTACTTGTACAACGACAAAAAAGACATTCTTCTTCTTCTATTGGCACTTCTGTCTTATCTGTGTCCATGACATTTCCAGTAACCCTGCCATGGATGAAGAGTTGGTCCACTGTTCCATGACCACATTGGAATCTGCATTGCTCGATCTGGATCTAGTGTCTGACTTCTGATCGGAACCTCTTTTTCAAGTGTTTCCAGGGAGAATGGGCAGCCTGATACTCTGGTAACAAGAGCACACCTTCAGCTCCTTGAGCCAGCCAATACAGCTCAGCAACGTCCAGAGCCTCACACCTCAGATTGATCCACACCTGTTCACCTCAGAGAGTTCCCATAGATGGGGGATGGGGGAGGCTTCCCCTGAACCTTCAAAGTCATTCAGAGAAAACGTATTGGTTAGTTTCAGGAGTTCCTGTGTTCTCTGCAGTGACCAGCTGTCCTACTGAACAGGGCCTGGACCTAAGCGTCACTTTCCCCTTAGTTGTCTGTTGAAGACTGATACAATTTCTGCTACAGTACAATCAATGGTTTTGTAATACTAACTAGCCCATAAGTTACTTGTCCTGTGCCAAATGGCAGATAGATAAAGTTAGCAATTAGCTGGGGAACACACTGGAGCTTTTAGCATGTAGGAGCCAAATAAATAATAGCGGAGAGGAGCATGGTGTAGAGCCGCTGCTCCTCCACACTGAGAGGAGCCAGCTGTCTCTCGGCTGGCCTGGGAATACCTCGGCATTCCCCGGAAGAGCTGGAGGAAGTGTCTAGGGAGAGGGAGATCTAGGCATCTCCGCTTGGGCTGCTGCCACCGTAACCCGGCCCTGAAAAAGCTGAAGAAGATGAATGGATGGATGAATGGCATGTGTCAGTAAGTCAAAGATTCTTTCTGCTGCCCCCAGGAAGCTGAAAGAAATCAGTTATTGGAGATTTAACTGATAAAATATGAATTTAGAAAACATATTTAATACAAAATGCTTTTAAAACTTGATAATGTGGATTACTACAAAACCATTATCGCTTGTGGAACAGGAATGTTAAGGTTAAATAAAAATAAAACTGCAAAGTCTATCTTAGTTTAAGGAAAGTGTGGCACGGTTTAGCGCCATTTTAAACTGGGCACTCTCAGAAAGTGCCATTGTGGGATCTTTCAATAGTTGCCCAACATTAAAGGGAGGTAGTTGTAGCAGGTGGCGTGCTGGAGGAAGAGGATCTCCCAGTGGTCTCATTCAAGCCTGAGAGAGAGAACTGAGACAGGTGGTCAACCCCTTTAATGTCGCTAGGCTTTTAATCTGTGCATGTGGCTCTAAAACAGGGCACACTTACCAGTAACCCGTTGCTGGCAGACCTGTGATATAGATTTTGCTGCTGTTGCTGGGTGTTTCATGTGGTTCCACCCCACCAAAGTGTGGTCGCAGGACTTTATGCACGGCATGGCTACTTAATCCAGCAGTGACACGTGTATTGCTGTTGTCGTTCTTGACACGTAATGTTATTCAAGAGTTTGTCAGTTCTTTGTCACCTGTCCATGACAACTGGCAGTTGATGTGTAACAATTTCTTTGATCCCGTTTCTTCTCAGGGTATTCTTGGATGGACCTAGTGTTCTTAGGAAAGATGAAAGAATTGTTCATGTAATCCTGGCTAGCAGAAACTATTTCAGCAAGCACAAGAAAGACTCAACAGTTAGCATGCCTCCCGAGCAGCCACAGTTTCGACATTTTTGATTAATGCTAGATGTCCGTTGTACTTTAGTGTAACCACAGCCAAAGTCAGAGCTGGAAGCCATGGAGCCAATAGTCCTGTGTTTATGGAAACAAGCAGGTGCATTATGAGGGCCTTAAAGCACAGCAGTATCACTTTGCATACGGGCTGGCCCTTGTTACTGTTTCTGCTTTGATGGATTGCATCGTTATCCTAACATTGTTTTTCTGTGTGTGCTAACAGGAGGAACTGTCAATATGACCGTTTCAGGTTTCAGGTTCCCAGGTCCAGAGTGCCACGAAGAGTGAAGAAAAATGGTGTTTTGGGCAAAAGTTGTTAGGGCTCATTTGTAATGGGCCCAGGGTTTGTTTGATGTTGGCAGAGGCCATCCTGCGTCTGAAGTAGTGATGAATTTGACAATAGTGGCAGGTTCCCAACAGCAAATAAATCACTTCTGTTAAGACTGAATCCATTCACTGATGTGATATGTAAGCACACAGGATGATAAGAGCTTCAGCTACACTATTGTTAATGATTCAGTTTATGGTTATTGTCTTGATTGATTAGTTCAACATTTGGTTATTAACAGTACTGCACAATACATCTAATCACAGTGGTGATGTCAGAAAAACAAAAAGCACAAAAATCAGGGATTTACTTTAATACATATTTATGTATGTTAATGTGCCATCCTACTCTGTGTTTGTGTGATGATAAGTCACTCTCTGTTTAGGTAGCAGCATGTATGGTTACATGACTTTCTGGTGCGCAATGTTGTAAAATTTAGCGACACAGGAGCTGAACTGGCAACATTGCCAAAACATTAGCAATGTTTTTTTTAAGCGACTTGCAACTTCTTGCACAGAAGAAACTACTTTTTGTGAGGTGAATCACAAAAATCTGCAAGTATACGCATGAAACATTTTACTGATCTCCTTGGGGAAATCGTTGTGTGGACAGTGCTACTACAGGGTTTCAGTGTCTCATCCAAGGACACCTCATTATGTTGCCAGGAGAAACTGGAAATCAAACCACTAACCCTGGGGTTGGTAGACAACTACAACAGAGCTACATGCCACCCCAAACAAATACGTCACGAACAGGATTCGAACCTGTGCGGGGAAACCCCATTGGATTTCGAGTCCAACGCCTTAACCTCTCGGCCACCGTGACAATACGGGTTAGTCCTTCTGTGGCTGTGACTACTTCACTGCCTGGGTTCAGTGTGTGTGTGAGAACAGCAGCCTGAATGAAGCATAAATAAGCCCAAACAACCAATACATTATCCCTGCTGTTTGTCCCAGTATACTTCTTCTCCTTTGATGTTGTTAAAGTAAAATTTAACTTGACTATTTTTTCTTGTTTTCACTCCAAACTAACAAAGAGTTTAGAAGCTTGAAATAATTCCAATGTTTGGCTTCATGCTGTTTCTGGTAGTTCATTTTATCATCATATCATTAAAATGTGCATTTTAGGCAAAACCATGCCAGTCTCGTTATAATGTTTATTATACTGCAATCACAATATCTGTCAAAAATGTTCAAGTTGGACAGGACAAAAACAAACAACTTGTAGCAACCCACACACTGTACAGTAAATAGCGCTGCTAGCACCAGGTAAATTAAAGGGGCACTCCACCAATTTTGTGTTCTAATTCCACAAAGGCAGGAGGTTTTTTGAAAAAGAACTGAGAAAACTGGTGAAGCACCAGTTAAAATGTCCTGACCGAACCTACCATTATATTATTATATATATAATTCAACTCCGGTATACTTCAATGGAGGCTATCATTTATTTATTGTTTATAATCTCGAGTCTCTGCACTTAAACCGTGATAACCCTGATGACATCACTATGACCTCACATGGGTTACTTTTTCAGGCTTGACAAAATGTTGACATTTAACAGTTTTCACATGCTGAGCACTATTCCTCTTGCTCAGGAAACTGATCTAAAAACGGGTGCAATTCCCCTTTAAGTGTAAACACACAAGTAACAAAATGTTTGCATATTTCCAGCCAAACATTTCACTGCGGGGCATTAGTTAAGACGCCTCTACAACCCCTTAACTTGGCAAAAACCATTCAGACTTATAAATTTGTGATCATAAGTCCATTCCAACTTTCCCCTTGTTTTCTATATCCTTCACACAAGAAAAGTACTCTGGCTCTTTTCATTAGTGGCTGTTTGTTCATCCTTGGTAATGATCTCATAAGGGGCTTTTTAGTAGAACATGGTGCTCTGTGATTGAATGGTTTTATGTGGAGTCAAAGCACTCAGGTTTGCACAGCGGGGCGCCACTTCAGATCACTCAGCATAAATCCCCGTGGAGCTCTAGGGAAAAAACCATTGATTGCTGCTCAGCCTCCCTCACAGTTTTCCCTCTTCTTCCCCCAGTTTTTCCCTCTTGCAAAATAATCCACTTTAACCGTCCCACTCCATTTCCTCTCTCCTTTCCCCTGAAACTAGTGATTAAGCGCTTAACCACTTTCCACACAAAACAAGATGTGTTTGAAATGCAAACAAATAAACACCTGGGATTTTTGATATTGAGCATATTGTTGAGTTGTTTTGGCAATATTTAGTTCAAATTTACTTCATCCGTATGTAAATGTAAAGCACTGTAGGCAGGGATAATTGTATTTTCCCATGTTAGCCAACAATTTAATGACATTCTACAAGAAGTCTGTTATAAATTATCATCAAAAAATAGGATGAATAGCTTAGTCTGTTTACAGATCTCATGGAAGTGCAGGATGAATTCATGTGTGACAGTATGTATAATATTGAAAGTATCCATGTATAACTCACCAAGAATGACATAGTATGACACTGTATTAGTGATCATTAAACTGCAGCGTAACGGTGCAGCTGTCAAATTTACTGGTCTCTTTGGCCACTTGGGGGCAGAACAACATAGTCATCCTAACATCTGAAAAGTTAATATGGCTACTGTTTTTTTCATTTTTTTGGCAAAGCAAGTGTTTGTTTGCACATCAAGCAGACATGAGGCAACATTACCATTTGTTTAGAGTTATGTTTATGATCACCTGGTAAATGTAAGTCCAATATTCGATCTCCTCTCAGCCCTGTTTTTAGTCTGAGTAGATTGCGGGTGCAGATTTCTAAATAGTAATGCTGGACGATAAGTTCATCTGTCTGCTGTTTAGCAATAAGCAGAGAGTCCATGGTGCATGAGAGCAACTACTCACTGCGTCTGGAATCAACACCGATAGTGGTGAGAGTAAATCAAAACAATATGGCTGCGGGCCCAACGGCCAAAACAATGATTGATGAAAGAGGCTGAAGAAACTCCAGGAACCAAGTTGGACTGCTGGTTCAGGTAAAGTCTCTTTCTATGGGTCACATCACAGTGTCATTTGATTTACTGGAATTATAAAAAAAAATGGAATCAGAGCAACAGATCTTAAACTGAAAGAACAAAGGACAACTCTTTAGCTGTGTTAGGTTTAGGAAATAAACCAACTGATCTGCGCTGTGCATCTGTTGACATGTCTCATTTACCCCCTCCCTGCACAAACATATGCACATGGAAGCTTTAGATAGTATCTCCTTTTCTCTATCAGAGTGCCATCTGCAGGGCTCAGCAAGAGTCTGTGACATCACTTCCTCTCACACATGCAGGCGCTGGTGGGAAATTGTACCACCATGACATCATGTAATGGTTCCAACATGTGGTGTGACGACTCGCATCCAACCACCAGTAGATGCTGGAATGCTAACCCAGATTTTTGACTAACTTGGTTTCTCACCACTGTGCTCCCTGTCCTGATTCAGCTGAGTAGAAACTGTAGGACAAGACATTTTATTATTATTATTGTCTAAAACTGGCTACGAAATGAAATGCACTCAAATAACAACACTCCACAGGTCCATTAGACCTCAGCTTTTAAGTGAAACCGCACATTAATCCCTGTTCTAATGATGTCACAGTGACCTCTGCTCTCTCTCTCTGCTGTTATTATCATATTGCTCAAAGTTTTAGTCCAATAACTCAATATGACTCCTCCAAGTCTTTCATCCTGCCTAAGGATCTTCACACATCTTGTATCCATCATCTGTCCCTCCCACATAAGATACACTCCTCCTCTGTTCTCACGTTAATCTGCCCATTCCTCCCTCACACATTTCCTCTCCACTCCAGTCATTTGCTCAAGTGAGACCTCCCCCCTTCCATTTTCTCCAGCATGGCACACGAGCAACCACCGAGCACAGCCAGTTGTGTGCGCTAGCTGCATTTGTCTTGGCATAGACTCAGGCTTCTAATATTGCCACTTCAGATTAAGTGTACTAGATGACTGTGGAAACAAGGCTTCCTTCTCATGCGGCTGCAGTAAAAGATCAGAGGATGTGGGAGGAGATGTCCACTAATCCATCTACTTATGATTCTTGCCGTTTTGTTCCACTAACTTAAACCACCAGTCACGGAAACTGACTCGTGAGCACTATTTACTGTACACGACACATTTTTTGGTAGCGTCTGTGGATGAAACATTTTTTATGCAGGCAGTCGACCTACTCTCACAATCCAGAAATAGGAAAAAAATAGAGATAATGGAAGAGCAGTTCCAAAGCTGCACAACTTTTTGGCCAAGTTGAACTGTTTATAAGTTGAACTCTCCCCTCTTGCAGTTGACTCATGCACATGCTGTCAAAGAGGGTAATAGTTGTGCCACTTGTAATGAACTTCAGAGAAAGCAACCCCAAATATGTAAGCCGGTGTTTGTGTATGTGTGGGTGTGGGTAAGCTGCTGTGCAAATGGGGTGGCCTTTGATGTAGCGCTGCTCGAATCCTGTAGTAGTTAGCCGTTCCCAGGCTGTGTGAGCTCGTCCTTTTCTCTTTCAAGGGCAGGACACAGAAGAGAGAGATAGAGGCAGGAAAATGAAAGAGTAAGGCAGGTTTTCTCAGCTTTACTGTCTTTGGTTGAAGGTGTTGAAAGGCTATATAGGACAGTTCATATTAAATACTGTATAACTGCTTTGTGTGTATTAATGTTGTGGTGAGTAAAATGTGAGGGTTTATTTGCATATTCATACTGTAGCACACACAGGCAAAAAATACTTTACAGGTTGGTGTTTTCACTCACTTATCTAATTAACAGCAAATTTAAAGATTCCTCTCATAATGTGTCATGTTTGCCAATGTGTTGCATCACCTTTTCTTTTATTTACATGTTTTAATCAGTGGGAATTGAGATTACAAAATGTGGAATAAGTGGAAGATTCGTCCATTCCTGCTGGATACAAGTCGGTGGTTCTCTGAATCTCGTCTTTGTGATGTGTACATTTTTAATGATACAGATTTGGACACTGAAGCGCCATCATACCATCAAAGATACTGGCTTTTGCTCCATTCGCTGATGACAGTCTGGATGTTCTTTTCGTCTCTCCCACAGAAAACCTGAAGTTTGGTTTCTGAAAACAAGCTGAAACACAGACTCATCTCAACAAAGAACCATTGTCCACTGTTGGCGGCAGTATGGCTTCCTCCTAACATAATAGAGATTCAGGTTGCATTTTAAGTTGCACCGTGTTAAGTGACAACAGTTTTCCTAAGTACTCCAAAGCCCATGCGGCCTTTATTCATCACAGTAGCGTGCAATGTTGTCTGAGGGCTCAAAGCTTAACAGTGGTCAGCCCTTGGCCTTTACACGCTGAGAGTCTGCAAGTTTTTTCTATATTATACTATATTATGATCTGTGGATGGTTGCAATCTTGTCTTGAGAAATATTGTTTTTGAAATGATGATTCGATTCTCTCATGAAGTTTGGCCCAAAGTGTTGAGACCAACCCATCTTTGTCTGCTAACACTGGGGCGTTGGTGAATTTTTCTTTAATACTCATCCAGAACAGTGTTACTTGAATATATTGTAAACTTGTCTTGTTTTGCATCTGTTTCAACTTTTCTTGAGAGTGTTGCAGTTATCATACCAAAAATTTGCTTGTAATTATAAATATAAATATAATTATATAATTATAATCACGTTGGGCAGCGAAAATCTTTTCTTTGTACATTTATTCAGATAAATAAAATCACATTATAGACACATTTTTATTGGATTTTATAAAAAGGCCTGACATCTCTGGAAAATGGCTTGGTATAATATAAAGCTTTCTGTCCATCAACAGTTCACACACTGTCATGTTTAGGTACATTTTTAATTATGTTGTTTGGATCAAGAAAACATTCTAGATTTCTTTATGTTTACATTGTTACACATACTTTTTGAAAACTAGTCTTTTTAACTTTAATTTTAAAATCCTCTTTGACCTTACAGTGTTGATGAGGTAGGCGAACTGGAATCTGTGTTATTCACTCACAACTTCTTCTGCTCTGGCTGAGCTGGCGGACTGCCTGCTGTCTTCTAAATCTAATACATTGCTTTTGATGTTTATTGGATCTAATAACTTAAATTGTGATAGCACAATCAGTGATTTGTATGAGTATTAATGGGTCTGTGGAAGTATCTTGGCCTGTAATTCTGACTGTGGCCACTACTCCAAAATCACAGCTCAACACAGGCCCTGAGGGTTTGTTTTATAGTTCTGTATAAATCACTTCCTTTGGGGTCAAAGGTCACATATTTTTTCCTCTTCACACCTTTCCTGCTTACTCTAAAACAGCGCCTTTGGAAACATCCAAGCTGCTTCTCCTGTGTCTGGGCGTGTTTTTAACATACCAGATAAAGCTTGTCTTACTGTGTGTGTGTCTGTCTGTGTGTCTGTGTGTCTGTGTGTGATTGAAGCAACCTGCAGGTAGAAGAACATCCAGTAACCTACAATATCTCCAGCCTTCAAAAAGCCCCTTTATGTTCCACCGCCAGATGTGGAGAAAAGCAGCGAGAAATTGTGGCAAAGCGCCAGAAGGAACTGTGTCAAAAGGCTGCCTTAGCAGGTCATTGTGTGTTTTCATTTCCATTTTTCTTTGTCTGTCGTGGAATAATTTTACTATTGTTGAAATTTACAGAAACAGTGCACTTGCATGTGAGGAGATGGGCTGACTGGTGAGAGAAGCACCATCAGCAGCCAAGTCACCAAGTTGCCAAAGATCTTTCTCTCTCCATCCAAGACATTAATATATTTTTTTTACATCTACATTTTCTGTTTAACCACAGTTAACATTTAACACATGATCTTCACAGGGTCCAAGTCTGCAGTAAAACTCATTCAGTCTCAGAAGAGGCTCCCTGACTCAATTCACCCTCTAGAGGTGGATATGTGGAATGACAGGAGCTGTCACCACACTGAAAGGAGATAGCTTCAACTTACAACATTCAGGATCTCATTTTTTTATTTTCACCACCATGCATTTGGTTTGGAATTTGGACAAAGTCATCTCACGTCTCATCTTATCTAAGAGGCAACACATCTCAGAGATAAAAAGGAACATTTACAGAGCAGATGGGCAAAGATGAGCACTCTCCGTGATCATGTTTAGTCGGGGACATGAGAGAGAGATGCAGCCTCAGAAGGGCAACACATTAAGGCTAAACGAAGGGGTTAGTTCAGCCTGAACGCTGCTGTCTATCAGTCGTTCACATTTCAAAACTTGTAATTTTAAAGGTGGGAATGCTTCCTCCCAAGCTTTTCAGCTTGAAAGATGAAGCTCTCAAGGAGAGGGTTCCCTCAGGGATCCTCTGTATCTGTTATCTCACACATACCACAACACTCACACATGTTCAAACACTTGCTTATATTGATGCATACACACACACCTCACTTATCTTTGTATAGAACATCTGCTATATGCTTCACCTATCCACCTGAGCATGAGTAATCTTCCTTCTATTGATCCCCCATTAAGGCCCCACAACTTTCCCCAGAACAGATGTCAGGCGAGAATCACACAGATTGATGTTTTTAATAAAAACGCAATAAGGAGAACAAAGTAGAGGAGGAGGAGGAGGAAGAAAGGACACTCTTCTCATGGAGGAGAAATCTGGAGGTAGATGCATTAGTGCATGTATGTGTGTGTTTGTGTCTTACTTGGCAGCACTTTTCACAAGTTTCGCCTCTACTGATGTGGTTGGAGAGAAAACTTTTTTTAAAAGCGCATTTGAAGAATCTCAGATGTTACAAGACGAAACACCCACATGTGTTTGTGTGTGTGAGCGCACCAGTATGTGAGCTCAGATTGACTTGACTTTCACTTCAATGGCATCTTTGTAGGTCTGCTTGTGGATCCTATAAGCAAAGCGCAGGGGGAAAGGTTGCATAGCAGAGCTTCAATGGTTTCTTTGGCTGAGCCATAAGGGATCCATAGCACCAGCAACCTGACTGGCAGGCAGATGGGTGAGGATGAAATGATAAAATATCAGATAAGATTCTGTCAAATATTCAAAAATGCATCGGTCAATAATCCATTTTTTTATCCAAGCACCTGAACAAGAGAGTTTGGATTTGAGAGACAGACAGACAAAAAGAAAGAGAGACAAAGAGAGAAAAAAGTGAGCGAAGAAGTCTTTCCTTGATACAAAAGCAGATGGACAGAGATAGACAAAAAGATACACTGAACAAAGCCTCTTGTTACTCTTTAAATCGTTCTAAGTTTAAGAGAGAAGAAGAAAAGAGGGACAAACACACACTTAGCACGATGAAACTGCCAACTTAACAAACCTATCACAAATCTGAGAATGTGGCCTGCACAAACCCAGCTGCTCTTCCCTCCTCTGCTGCTGCTGTATTTACCCGCCTGACAAATGCATGTATCGGTTTATAGATGAATTGGAAAAGCTGTGCATATGAATAATAAATCTATGGCAGCTGTACATTTTTAATTGATTCTTCCCAAGTACAAACAGCATGGAGATTGTGAGGCTTCACATGCTCCCTCCGAGACTCGGTTTGATTTTCTTTTATCCACTAATGTATTTATTACTATTGAAGCTAGAAGCAAGGAGGGAAAAGGGATGTGATGAATATTTGACAAGGAGAAGTTGTGACGTGCAATATGTCAGCGAGGTCTCCTGACAGTTAGCTTTATCCTGCTGCGCTTGTTTCACTTGTACTTTCAAGAACTGCTGTTCTGTGACCTCTGCCTTGTTAAAAATTTTGATTAGCATTTATGTTTTATGATGCCTGGTCACTTGAGACGCTCCATCAAATACCATCAAAATGACAGGTAATCTTTGATAACTATGGATTTGTAATATCACTTTGAATACATCATTGTTCCTCCCTCTCCACAGATCACTCCACTTCTTCTGTTGTTCATCACACCTTAACCTGTAAAGGCCAAATAAATACATTTACAATAAATATTAATAATAACACCTAAACAACTATTTGGAATTGCTGTAATAGCATTGAACATGAAATGAAACTAAAACAAAAATTAAAATTGTCTATACAGCTTCTACCAAGTATAATTCCAACCATTCATTATTTAAAAAGTCTAAAATACTCAGGCTTATGTCTGGAATTACTCTTCTAAGGACAAAGTACTATATTTTGTACCTACTTGTGTGACAGGTGGTTGATGCACCAATGGGTAAGGTTACCTGATTTAATGAGCACAAATAGATGATATGGAATGAGAGGGAGCGGGAACTGGGGCCAGTATCTCTTGTGGAGAATGTGCACTTTGACCTCCACACAGAACAGGGGCACTCTGCCTGAGTCTGCAGAGGAGAGAGTACAGTTTGTTTTGGTAAATAGTAAGGATTATTGACAGATTTGGCTTACTTGGTAGGTTAATGAGGAAGAATGCATATATAGGATAAAGATGCTTGTTATAAAGTGGAACAGGTGAAAGTAATCAGGCTGACTGGCTGACAGCATCTCTTGAAATAGTGCCCCTGCAGCAGCATCTCTTGAACCAGGGGGAAATGGCAACCCAGACTTCTCTCTATGTTTTGGACCTTTCTTGTCATGGAAATGATTACAATAAGTAGCAAAAACAGCTTGGTTAGTTCACTCATCATTAACTCAACTTAGAAGCCAGTTTAAGACACTTACCTCTTGCCAGATAGTTGTAGTTGCTCATTACATTAATCATATACATGTAAATACTTACGCATGCTGTGCAACAGTTAAATGATTAAAAGCAACATTATAACCATGGTTAGATAATTTCTTCTTGGTTCTTGGTTTATGGTCGGGTTGTTATCTATTAGTAATCTCTCTGTGTCTAATATTAGTGGATATAGATTTTCCACAGTTTGTTTATCAGGTTCATTTACGTGCAGTTAATTAGCTATGTATTGCAGAACAGATGGAAGTTAATGCCATTATTTCTTTCTGGGAGTTTGTGTTAATTGGATTCAACTTAATATGTTTCTCCCAAAACTGTGACACATCAAGCTGATAAGAGGTCAGTCCTCACCTTCCTGTCATGATTTGAATAATGACTTTCCTCCCTGCCCCCACATTAATAATTACTTTCAGTCAACTCACTAGTGTACAGTAAAGAACAACAAGCTCCCAAGTGTCCTGTCACATATTGGACTAACACAAATACTGTTATTCTCATAACAAACCACCTGAATTTGGACAGGGAAGGAGTGAGAGTCACATATTTAGACTTGGTGGTGTAATTGTTAGAGCATACAAGCATGTAGTGAAATAACACTGTATTAACATACATGCAACATAGTACTCTTGTTGCAACACACATTTTATTGCATTCACACATACAAAAAACAAACAATAAAACAAACATGTCGCCCTTAGTAGTTTTGCTCTTATTCATGTCTGCCTCGAGGTCAGTAGATAGTAATGCAAAGTAATTGGAGTAACAATCTGGACATTTTATTTTTGATTCATGTTAAACAAAATTATGTTGCCACTATATTGAGGTGAAAACTACAGTCTCAGCTGCAAACATCTTAAAACCACTGCAAATAAAATCTAAGCTACCTGCATAAGGTAATGTCTATAGGCCTATTTCTATTTGTCAGGAATTACTGATTATTATTATTATTATTTATTTAAATTTGGACGATTTGGGGGACACTTGTCTTTACTCGTGGTAACACAGGATTGTTGGGTAATTATTTTTGCTTTTTAAAAAATCCTTTACCGCCCAGAAGTATGTGTGTGCTGGATATTGCATTGTGGTGTATGGATGTGTTAAATATGGTGTTACCATTTGCTCTGTAGCTGCAGTGACTGTAAGCTACACCATTCAGTCCTTACTCCTGTTTCCTTTTATGCTTATGTGTTTTATCTGTGGTTACATTTGTTTTGTTTGATAGAGATGTTTTTCTGATGTATGTAGCATTGTTGTAGTATGAGGATGCTATTTTAACTCAGAGCCTTCCAAATGGTGCCGTATTCAGTATTAGTAAATCAGTTTACAACTATTTGAACTGATACCAGGACCACTTACCCTGGAGCCTTTGGTCTCTTTTCAGGTATGGGGACCACTGCAATTATTTACTTACTAATAAGCAAATGATCCAGCTTCAGAATGGCTGCATACCAATGAAGTTTATAGTGTATTTTGGATTTGGATGACACCTTTAGCTTCTGCACTGAATGCCCTGCAACATTTCCCTACTACTTTAACATTGAGAAATTGATTACTGCGACAGCAGCATGGAGGACAATAAAAGCAGGAAGGACGGGCCCTGGGCTTCACTGATAAGAACAGATAATCAATATTATATAATTTAACACTTGATTTTGCTCGGTAATGTTATCATCATTCACAGGCAATACAGGAAAATGCCATCAAAGGATGACATTTCTCTCTGCACATGTCCTTGGACCGGTAGTCAGTTTAGATAGACATTGTGAAAGACTTTTTTTTAACATTTCCACATCGATGATGAACAGTAAACAGAAATAATGGATTTTCTGCCACCAGCAATGGGTAAAACTATGATGTGCATAACTGTGATACAAACTGCTTGAGGGTAATTTCCTGCTCTTGCTACTGTGTATATTGACCTTGCAATAACAAAACTATACAATCTGTCTCACCTCATTCATTTTTATATGACTACATTGAGATGTTTTCGATCTGGACTGTTTTATAGTCGGATTCATTTCCATCTGTTCATGTATTCTTGTTATAATACTAAAGTATTAATGTAATATACTATAATATATTACACTAAACATACATTAAACAAGATTAAACAGATTTTTACAAATCTCGGCGCATCGTCCTCATCATATATGCATTCTTCTTCGCATGATAAGTTTTGCATTTTGTGATGGCAGAGTGAACTATGTTCACCGACAGTGAGCTGGAAGTATCCCTGAGCCCATGCAGTGATGTCCATCACAGATATGTCCTGTTTTTAATGCAGTGCCTTCTGGGGGCCCAGAGATTATGGCACTCAGTATTGTGTTTGGGCCTTCTCTCTTACACACAGATTTTTCAGAATCTTGATGATGTTGTGAACTGTAGATGATGATATATTCAAAACCTTTGCAATTTTAATGAAAGATTTATGAAAGACTCTGACTCTCTAATCTTTTTATACCAGGTCTTGCTACTAACCTAATTAGTTGCAAAAGTTCTTCCAGCTCTTCCTTGTTAGTACCACACATGCTGTTGCCATAAATTTCATAATTACCTTATTTACTATATAATTGTACAGTTCCTAAACTTCCTTTAAACATGTTTTAAATACATTTGTAGGTCCCATTGTGAATAAAATATGGGTTTATGTCATTTGCAAAACATTGCATTCTGTTTTTATGTACGTTTTACACAGTGTCCCAACTGTTTTGGAGTTGGGGTTGTAACAAAGACTTGCTGCACCACTACACCAGGGTTTCCAGGCATGCTAAATTCCAAACATATACTGGATGTTAGACTGGGGCCTGTTTATGTGTGCTCCACCAGCAGCAGCAGCAGCAGCAGCAGCAGCAGCAGCAGGTTTTCAACAGTCCATACAGTCTTAGTGAGACAGTTACAAAACCAGTCTTGCAGTCGGATTGTTCTACCGATGTGGGACTAACTGGTTTCCAGCTCTTTTGATGTGACACTAGATTTTCAAGGTTTCCACATCTCTTTATCTGCGTTGGCTAAAGAACGAAGCTGCAGAGGGTTAGATCATATTTGTGGAACTCATCGTAAACAAGCTGGTCAACCTGACATCAAAAGAACCGAGATGGAATCGGTGCAGACGTGAGATGGTCTTACGCCAGAAACAAAGGGGAAAGTTACATTGGCTCTTGCCACTGTGTTCTTATTTGTACCATTGCAGGCTAAACAGTGAGTTTCTCAACAGGGGTCTCTTGCCTCAGTATCAGGTGGCAGAAGTTCAAAGGCAATGCAGAGGTCATGGGATGGAAGAAGCAGGAGGCAGGAGGGGATTTGGTTTGGACAGGGCTCCTGTTGTCCCCAGCTGTCCTGTCCATGTACATGTCCATGTCCCTCCCCCCACAGACTGAAGGGCAGCCCCAGGTTAGAAGGTCACCAAGAAGAAAGAAAAGAGGGAGATGAGAGGGTTCAAATACAGGGTACAGACCAGAGGAGTCTGGTGGGGCGAGCGCATATGAGAGTGCATGTGTGTTTTATGCGACAACACACACTGTCATCCACTCCCCTCCCGTGTTCTCACAGACACACACAGGGACAGCGTGACCAGACGTCCCTTTGGTCTGTGATATATTTATATGCTCGAAGCAGCCTCTGCTTAGAGAAGGAGACCCGCGAGATGCACCTGAGCAAATATTAACATCCTCCATAAGAAGCCTTTGATGTGCGGGGGCCAAAGCCCGAGGTCGGCACCCCTCAGCAGGCTCGTCTCAAAAAGCAGGCTTTACAGAGTCAATAGAGGAGTGGGAAGATATTGAAGAGCAGACGGGTCAGACTCCCAGCCAAACATGAAGGCCACACGACACATTTGGGGTCAGGGAAATGCATCTGAATTATGAGGGTTATTTATTTAGTGTGACTAGGTGTGACTCAGAAAGAACTGCCCAGACAGTGACCTATTAAACATAATAAAATGTCAACGCAGTTTGTATCAGTTTGATTGAAAAGCAGTAATACTTTCTCTTGTTTTTCTTTTTTTTTAATCACAAAGGCTTTAGTTAGTGCAGGAAATTCTGTCTCTCAAACCTCCCTGAACAACTGTCGAAAGTTCATAAAACTCAACAACGCACACAAAAAAATTCACAAGTTATTTGAAAGAGGAAAAAAAGATTAACTTCCAGAGACTTAAGTGTCTTTGCCGCTAAATCCCTTTTCAAACGTTGGGAAGAGACTTGAGGAAAATAAATATATAAAGTCATCCAAGAACCAGGCTAAGTGGTTTATCTCCTTTCATCTTGCCACTGCTATATGAGGACTAATCCTGCCTTGTGTCTTCAGTGCGAAGCCGGGGCCTCTCTGAACTACATTAAATAGAATAGATTAGCTCCTCCAAAAAGTCACGAGGTGGCATTTCAGAATCTGCCTTGTTTTTTGGTGCCATAGATAGAGGACGTCATGAGTCAGTATCTGTGCTCGGCTTTGTCTTTGAGTGCGTAGCTGACATCTGAACCCTCACCGCAGCGAAGGGAGCTTTTTTTTTTTGCAGGATTTCTGATGATAAGGCGACATTGATTGTCTTTTGGTAACCAGGTTTATTTGAAGTATGAAAAAACACTTTTTGTGCTTGTTTGTGTGTGAGAGATATATTTGAGGTGCAGCTGATAAAACCATGTGAGCCATTCAATAAGCCATCGTCTGCAGGAGCATTGTTCTCTGTCCTGTTTAGTGTCCATTCCTGCAGACTAATGGGACAGTTTACTGCAGGAAGTGGAGTGTGGGTGTGTAATGCAATTAAATGACTCCTTCATTTTGTTTGATCCACCTCATTGCATTTGGTCTTACTAATTTGGAATAAAAATCAGATAAGGCAAAGCCATCACGTGTTTTCACATCAAAAGTGATGGATGACAATGTTTCTACTATGTTTCCTATTCATCTCACTCAGACTTCTGAGGGCAGCAGTGATTAGATCATCTTCAGCTCTCTGCACAGTGAGCTATTGTGGGGAAAAGCAGGCATAAATTGGTCTTGTCAAAGCGATCTAGTTAAGGCTGGATCAAAGGCTTTACTGAATACTACTACCTCTCATTCCAAAAACACTTGTTTACATCAGCTAATTTCTCCTCTCTCATCCCAAACGAGCAGAAGTACAAGATTATGGACAGGAGATGTCCTCACAGAACTGCAATCAGCAGGTGAAAGGAGGACATGATCGAGGAGGGTCAAGCTACAGTGGTAGAGTACGCCAACATATTCAAAAAATCCACAGCATAGGTGTGTATATGTGCATTATATGAGTTGTCTAATACAGCTAAAGTATGCGCAAGGGTCTCCAGATGTACTGAGTTGGAGGGAAGAAATGACAAGACTGCAGCTGCTAGATTTGCCCAAACCAAACAAGAGGAGCTGAAAAGATGAAGGTCGCACACGGAGGGCACCCAAACCAAAGGAAAGGGGAGTGAGAAAAAAGAAAGGTGGATGCCAATCCCACTACTGTTGCTTTAATCTCGTGTCAGATCGAGGCAGGAACACAGATTTGAGGGCCTAAGGAAGAACATTTCAGGGAAAATCACTAGGTTCTGATTTGTTGAATGACGGGCTGGGTTATTGTTTCCCATGTCTGATTGATTTGGAGGGAGCATTCACTGGCATGTCAAAATGCCGGCAGTATTATGTTATTTATGGACATTCATAAATCCTCCTCTTACTCAAGCTCTGCTTGTTCGTGGTACAGTCCAGGTGCCGCACACCTGGGCTGCACTGTGTTACTGACCTCTGCTCTAGAAGAATCCTCTGGGATAAATTTATGGTTTTAAATTAGGAACTGAAAGCCCTCATATCAGATATGATGCAGATGTATAGCTGCTATGAATAAATATAAATTAAAAAATAAACTGACATGACTTTTGTGACATTGCATGTCTTTGCATGCTTTGCTGTCCTAGCTCATAAATAAAATATATGCAGAATTAGACAAAAAAAAAAAACCAAAAACCAAAAAAACAAAACAAAAAGGGAAGCACGTGTGATGCCTGTTCCTTCACAAGTACAACTAGTACATGTAAGTAGCATTTTAACAGTATAGCCGGTGGATATGGAGCTAATTTGAGTTAGTTTATAGACTGTTGGGTAAATTAAACAATACATCAAATTCTATACACCGAACAAATGTCTTGTAATCAGCAAGTGATTTTACAGCACATAATGTATATACGGAATGGTATATACAGTACAAAGCAACATGTAGAAAAGTTAAAAGTTTCATAAAAAGTAAATAAGTACTGGAGGAAATGTATTTTCCGTCATTAAATGATATTGGTGCCAACAAGCTACAGTCAGCTGCAGTCAGTGTATGTAGAAACCACACACTTTTTTGTAGTATTGCAATAAAGTAATTCTCTATTTTACAAAGTGCATGAGTACATAAACACTTTACTGATTTCAGACCTGCCATATATGCGCATACCCAATCAACTAAATCAACATAGCGAACATCGCAGCGATGAAGAAAATCTATGTGTAAGGTTGAAATTGGATCGTGAAAACCTCCCTAAGGCGGCTGTAATACCATCAAAGCTCCAGTCATGCCTTATAACACAGTACTGGGACTTGCCTGCTGTTCTGTTTCGGTATGTGTAAACAGAGGCCAGTAGTGGACCTCTATCTGTCAGCAGAAACACATTTGCAGGAGCATCAAATGAGGGCCCGAGCTGAAGAGCAGGACGTCTTATTTAATAATTAATCAAGGTGCAGTTCAAGGCACACAATCTGATGAAAGCGTCATCTGTCAGGCAAAATTAATCCCTTCTATCATTTCATTATTGTTGTTAGTTTAAGCTCATTTCTCTTTCATTCCTCAACTCCTCCTTCCTTCCATCCTTCTTGCCCCCCACTCCCCTCTTCTTATCATGAGTTTGAGGTTGTCAGTATGTCAATTAAAAGCAGGCTGCGGCATGTTGTTTCATAGCATGGGACGTTTGATGTCTTCATATGAAAGTTCTTTGAAATCTGTTTATTTTGCCTTTGCACTGTTCCTTCTTCGCCACTCTTCTTCTCGCTGGCTGGTATGCTGTGGGTTCCTCTTATCTTTTGTGGCTGTGAATTAAAGCGCGGAGGAAAAGGCGACGAAGGAATGCAAGGGTGCTGATGATGTCACATGTGACACATGACGACTTGAAAGTAATTGTCCGGAGAGCTCCTGGAAGGCATGCACACTAATCAGTTTAATCAAGAGACCAGTGTACTTATTGTACACAGAGGCCAGGTGGGGCGTCAGGTATGAACGTGAATGTGAAGAAAAACATCTTAACACAGTTAACAACGTTTTTTTCTTTTGAATTTTCTTTAAAGTGTCATTAATGTGGAGTGAATTTCTTGACAGTTTCCAAGCACCTCACACTAAAAAATTTAAAGCTGCAATAATGAATATTTTTACATTCACTGTGCATCATTATTATGTGTAATGTGATTAAAGTAATGAACCTGCAGAGAACGTTCACCCAACTTTCAGTTTGCTTCATTTGTGTGGATTGTTGTAACATCTTTAAGTTCATTGTTTTGGTGAAACTTTATTATTTGGCTTCTTCTCTCATGGAAGCTTTTTTTAAAATGAAGAAACAAATAATTTTCTCTAATGAATGACACAAATTACCATAACAAATAATTTATGTACATGTTGGGAATTAATGAATGCCCACAGTTAATAAAGCACATCTAACAATAAAAAAACCAAACAGTGTGTTGTTTCAATATTTGATGTGTTTGTTCATTATTACGTCATTTTGCAACAACAATAGCACAGCAGCTTCACTGGCTTTACTGTGTTTGTTGTAGGCTGAATAAAAGCATGGTTTACTCATCAATAAAATACTGAATACTGAACAATCCACCGATCTCACTGGTTGTGTGGCCATTTGTGTTTAATGTTCACATGCAGGAGAAGCTGCTGTTGCTCATGCTACAGTTCTAGAGCCCGAGGCTCGACAGCTGATTCTCTGACTTCCTGTAGATATACATTTCTCTTGCCTTAATCTGAATTTGAGTAGTAAGATTCAAAACTTGGGATCTAAGATTAGCCCTAACTTGTCTGTAGCTCAGCTTTCGCCTGACTGGAAGGAACCATATAGCACTAGTAAGATGGACACAAAATAAGGTTTATTATTTCACTGTTTAATATTTAAATCTGACATAATGTTAATCACAGCAAAACAAAAATAAAGCATAGTCTGGACCTGACACACCTGCCCCTGCACTAGGTGGATGACAGACGTAGCTAGAGAGCATAGAGGAATGTTTCATAAGGAGTTGGTGTAAATATACAGAAAGCTAAAAGAGAGATTACTAGACTTCTATTCATCAGGTGACCAGAGATTACTATGACTCTTGTTACTATCCCCATACATTATCCAGACATATCCAGACATTACTGCTAATGTGACTTTACTTGGTAGTAAGTGCAATGCCTTTCTGTTTAGCTGTTTTCATGCCGTAATTTTAAATGCTCGATAGATTTGAGTGAGTTTAGGTGAGAATTCGCAATCCTCCCTCACGGACCTCCTCTGCTTCAAGCCCCACCAGGCTGCTCTGCTCATTATTGCTCTGCGCTCAACTCAAATTGCACCAATATGCTCCAAAAAAAAAATTTTAAAAAATCTGATCTTAGTGTGTAAAATATAGTCATCACTGATGACAGCCAAAGATACTACGCATACTTAAAAGAGGCGAGCGCTCACCTTCCATCACCACCATCCATTAACATCAGCTCTTGGCTCTGCACTTAAAAGCCTTAATCAAATAAGTCTTTCATCATCAGGTGTATAAACCTGCACCTTCTGCATTCCAATATTCTAACCTCATGTGTGGACGTGTGTGTTTGTGAGTGCAAGCACACGCTCACTGTTCTGAGACCTGCATGTGTAGTACAACATCTAAAATATCCATATAATAGATATACTTTGGGCTTGTTGATAAGTGGCCTTCTCTCCTCACCACCCACACAACGAGCTCGCAGGCATGTTTGACCTCAGCAACATAAAACACAAGAAGAACTGACAGCAACAATATGTGCAACAGTAACATTATCCTTCATACTTGTACAGCAGTGTTTCTTCTGCACAAAACCACAGGAAGAAAATTACCAGCTACTACTGAAGAATGAAAGTAACACTATGACTTGACACATTTCCGAATAGTAAGTGAAGAACGTCTGTATCTGTTTATAAAAATAAAAAGTGTAGATCTTCAGCAGGTATGATGTGAAAGCCAGGCTTTACTGGCATGACCATATTCACTTCCAGTATCACCAGAATGACTTCCACTTTCCATACATTTACTGCAATCATGTTTAGGTTGTAAAATGTTAAATGAGGTGGATGGTAGCAGTGTTTCAGTGCTGGGTAGTTTGTCTGTGCTTTTAAAAAAATTTTTTATTTTATGCTACTATGGACACTATTTTCCAAACTATCCAAACTATGAAAGAACGCCTGTGGAATTATACAGTAATCAACCCAGAATATGTTTTATATTTTTGTTTATTTTATTAGTAGACATCTTTTGCTTTGATGACAGCTGTGCACACTCTTCTTATTCTCTTAAAAAAATAAACGAAGGCAATGATATTGATGTTACTGATTGCACGATGGATTATACCATGTGACAAAAACAGCAGTCACAAAACCATAAATGATGAGTGGAGCCATTCATTAATTATTATTGCATCCTGCAAGTTAAGATTTTATTAAATTCACAAACTGCTGGAAGCATGTAGGTGCCTTGTCTGACTGCATAGTTAGCAGCAAGTATATTTCCAGGCTAAGTCACCAACACTGTCACAAGTGAAGCACCATCACAGCATCACACCTTCTCCTCAAAATGTTTTTTTTGTCCTCAATTGCAAACTGTGTCTTTTACATATTTTTCTGATACAACATAAAATAGCATACAGTATTTACCATTTAATCTGAATACACTGTAGTTTTAGGAAGTACCTGATCCAAATATAGGGAATCCTGGTTCAAAAATATGCATTGATAACCTTACATCACTGATATGATAAGAATGAAAGGAAAACTGGTGGAATGCAACTCCCGAAGCCTACGTGAGGGGATCAACTACAGAGAAGACATATCACTACTGTGTCCTTCTGTTTAGTGCAGCTTCTGCACTAACAGTATGTTAGCTTGATATGTGGTTGTGAGAGCTGGCTACGTGTTCAGAATAGTAAGAACTTTTTTACAATTTATACAGATGCAAGATACAGATCAAGTTTTACTTTCACACCGACTTTCTAATTCTTCCTTGTGTGCTCTCTGTCGACATGTCCGTTCAGACAACGCAGGCCTGACGGTGTGACTTTACTGCTCCTTTTCAAATACCCTCATGATGTTCTGTGGGAATTTGCTGAGGTGATTGTACTTTGCAGAGTCATCAAAAGTGTTTAAAAAAGAAAATCAGATTAGACGGAAACGTCCTGCAGAGCATGTTGGTGATGTCTGAGCAAGATTCATGATTCACATATGTAGGTTTCCACCAAGAGGTCACAACTGCTTATTATACTCAGACCACAAGTTACCACTGAATGGACAACAGCAGGATACAACTTTGGTATAAATCTTAGGAAATCTGATGTTTATAGTGAGAGATGATGTGGTTTTCGTTTCAAGGTGTGCTGTTCACGAGTGGACAATAAACCGGAATTTATTCCACAGTTAATTACAGTGATTTATGTTTTCATTTGCAAATCATGTCGCATCTGAATCACAACTGTTTTATATTCTGGTTTTGCACTACTTTATAAAAAAGTAGAATTAATACTCTTCATTATGTACATTGGGAAATTAACATATCAATGCCGTAGTAGTGCTGTTGCATACATACATTCATTTGTATCATGTATTATAAATTATGTATTACCTCAGCGATAAAAGAAGTACTCTCAGAAAAATACAACAATTGTGAGATTTTTGATGTTGGCCATACTCATTATTTTTCAACGGGTCTGAAAGCCCTGCTGCACCTAAGGTTGAATGTGAAGGTGTGCCTCTGTTGAACAAGGAGGACTGGTTAGGCCTGAGGCCTCGGGCCTTTTGTTAAGTAGAGGGGACGGTAATTAGGACGGACTTCAACAGGGGCCAACGGTCTAATTCAGTGGTGCTGTTAACAGCCTCACTAAAGATCAAATGCAGTGCAAACAGATCAAAGCGAGCAGTGGGCTGGTTTGAAAGAGGAAGCTACAGCCTAAATTAATTAGGGCCTTTATACTCCACAGTCAGGTGGTTGAGAGGAGGCAGGTATGCGAACAGCATAAAGGCAACATCTGGTCAATGTCCAGGGGTGCAGTGTCAATTAAGTTGTAACTGAGGAGTGTGTGTAAGCGTGTGTGAGTGTGCACACCTGCCCTTTCCCTTATACGGAGACACCTGCACCAATCACTCACCATTCTGGGATGGTTGGTTCAAAGAATACTTGTGCTTTTTTTATATGTATTTTGTAGTTTGTCATCATCTGGTGCAGAGACGTAATGATGTATTTGCCAAATTAATTGAGAGATAGGGAAGGACTGTGATGCTACATAACTAATATTAATAAGATCAAAATTGCAACATTACTATTCACCTTTGTTCTGTCTTCCAAACAGATCTGGTTACTTGCTATGTTTGTTCAAATGTATAATAAACTGGAATAAGCTGTTGGAAATTTCTTTAAAGCTGCAGTTACTGATTTTTATGACCAATTGAGATTAGGAGAAAATGTGTACACAAGAAGCTGATGGTATATCAGCTTCAAAGTAGCATCATTAGCAGTTGTGAGTTGTTGTGTTTCTGCCCACCAGAGTTATTGTATTTACTTAGCTACTTCTGTTTAACTGCTAAATGCTCCACCATACACACCAACTAGTTGCTGAGCAAGTAATGCTCGCATCATTTTTTAAAGCTTTTCCTTAGTTTTGATTGTATGCCTAGGGCAGCAGCAGCAAAGTTGCAGGTTGGAGCTAACAATGACTTAAACTCACTATAAAGCTTCACAAAACCTCTGATATTCATCACTAAAAAGACCTCCACCACATCCCTTCATAATTTAAAATATAGAAAATGCCCAAAAAGACTATATTAACTTTAAGACATTAAGACAGGTATTTTTTTCCACAAAAAGTTGTTGTAATAAAGTCTTCTTCCTCTTTCAGCTGCTCCCTTTAGGGGTCAACACAGTGGATATGTCTCCATCTCACTCTGTTCGCTGTATCTTCCTCTGTCACACCAACATCTCTCATAACCTCCTTCATCACTTCCATGAACGCCTCTTTGGCTGTCCTCTCCCCCACCTGTCTGGCAGCTCCATCCTCAGCATTCTTCTCCAACTATACATCACTCCACATCCCTCCTGCACATGCCCAAATCTTCTAAGTCTCGTCTCTCTTTGTCTCCATACTGTACTACCTGCACTGTCCCTTTAATATACTAATTTCTAATCCTGTCCTAACTCCTAACAAAAAGCTCAGCATCTTCAACTCTGCCACCTCCAGCTCTGCCTCTTGTCTTTTTGTCAGTGCCACAGTCTCCAGTCCATCATGTAAACCTTCATTTCTATCACAGTTCATTCCTGACATTCTTTCACACCCATTTCACTCTGCCTGTACTCTTTTCTTCACTTCACTGCCACACTCACCCAAGTATTTTAATGCACCTTCAACCAAGGTGTTTAATAAAAAAAGAAAATGAAAAAAAGTTCAATTAAAAAAAAAACCAAAACAAAAAAACAGAATCTATGTGTATGCATGTTTTTTACTTCAGCCCATTTCCAAGTCCAAGACAGTTTTAGGTGTATTTGCAGCGAACAGCTCAATACATTTTTTATGTGTTTGACTTTTAGATACCACAAGCTGCGATCTCACATTATGAATATGGGTACTTTGTCACAACACAACACTACAGATGATTTATCACAGAGAAATACAGTGAGACCAGCATTGTACGAAACAAAGGACAGAGAGTGATTATAACGGGGGATATAGAGCAGAAATGTATATTTTGATGCATAGGTGTTGAGGAAATGAGCAGCTCTTGTTCCAAAAGTTATAACATTAGCACTGTACACCGCTTCCAACCCATAACTTGGCTGTGCTGTTTCCCACTGCCATTTACCACTGATGTCACACTTGATCGGTTCCCATAGATGATGTCAGTGTTTACTCTGTGTTTACTCGGCTCCTGCCTGAGAGATATCACACCAGGCTACCACGTGGACTCAAGCCTGATGAGTGGATTCCGTACTCACAGAGCTGGGGCCCCATTTAAGGCTAATCTGTTTGGCTGTAGACAACACTGATGACGTCATTGGTAATTTGGCCCCTTGTGTGAAGTATTGCGAGGGGATCTGGCTTTCATCTCTGAATTCCATTCCCAAACTCTTTTCGCCACAAATTTCTGACTCTGTTTGTTCAAAATTCCCAGAGATTCCCTCTTGGGATTTCTGAAATACTGTTACTGACACAAGAATCTCAGCCTTGTGTCCTTTCTCCTTGTTAAAAACACACATCTGTTTTCTTGAATGCACAATGTTGTAGCAAGATGACAAACAACCAATGTGAAGTGACTAATAGCTGCCATGCATTATGGAGGCCTATAAAGATTAGGCTTGATGCTAAGTGGAATCAGAGAGCTGTTGGGAGGTAATTACATGCCAGCCTTACAAACACCATGTTTCCTTGGGAGGCAGCCAAACCTGCTCTAGTTTTCCTCTTTGAACTGATTTAACCCCTGTCTGTAACCTCAGGGGTGATATACAGTATATGATCCCCGGTAACGTTAGGCCACGGGACCGCTTTTAAGAAAATATCCACCAGATTATCCTGTGGATTCAGAATTTCAATTAGTCTCTTTGCTTCTCTGCTTCTATCAGATGCCAGAACTAACAGAAAGCGTGGAGATAATAAGATCCAATGCTACAAATACCACCCAGAACCTCCTCATCTCATTTCCTCTTTTCAAATCTATCCCCTCCCTCCTGCTCGCTTCATGGGTGGGAGCTCCCTGAATGCTGATCTGACATCAACCTCCTTCTGTCACTAACTTCAACTGTTGCATGATGAATTAAAAAGCCGACGCAGGCACGGTCGAACTGTTATGTGTAGCTAACATCCCCTGGTGTCAGCTGGCTGAAGCGATAGATGAATGGGAGGAGACTGTTGACAGAAGGTGTGTATTCGGTGCCACCTCCAATCTGTCTGTGTGAATAATAATTAAAGTGAAAGGTTTGTGTTAATACCCAGAGAAGGAGGGTAGGTCTGTGCTACCTGCATAAACTTTGCCTACACTGCTCTGATAGCACAGTGAAATGTTTCCTAATGATGTGATGCATATGCACATGCTCAGTCTGCACTCTGAGGACAAACAGATTGGATTGAATAAATTACACCATTCATTAACAGCTGTCCAGTCTGGGAAGCCGATAAGTGATGGGACAGAGCGAGTGGCGTACGGAGGAGCTGAGGTAATTAACAACTCATTAACTATTTCCCAAGCTGAATGGGATCGGTGCCGCGGTTGGCTGGACGGTGCTCGGGCTGTAGCGCTGTGCCTCCTGCGGTCGTTTAGAGGAGGAGTGGAAGGTTTGCGAGGGGCAAGATAATCATAGCTCCATAGACCTGTGAACAACTTCAAAGTGGAGTGTGCTGCATGCAGGGTGCATATCAAGCGAAGGGTGCAGAATGGGAGACACATGGGGGTGTTGTTGAGACCGGCTAAAAGCCCTCAGAGAAGAGAAAGCATTGGGTCGTTTTTGCTTTCTTGCAAGTGCACTTTAATAAGCAATTGGCCTGTTGTAGAGGAAGTGTTTGCCATGCATAAATAGTGGGTCTTGTTAAACTAGCATGTACTGAAGGAAGGGTGATGCTCTGCAGTGTGGGATGGCATTTGTTTTCCCTCTCTGCCTCCCTTTTTTTTTTTACTCCTCTGTCTGTCTTTCCCGTCTGTTTCTGTTTAAGGTTTCTATTTCTCCATGCAAATGAGAGAAGCCACATTGATTTGGCCTCCAGTTTCACGTTACTATGGCAACGACATAAAAACTACAAAGTGCTTAAAGCGCAGCACTTTTATCCCTGTGTCCCTCTGATCATCACAGGAAATTAGCATACCGGGAAACGGGAGAGCTCACAGAGGAAAGCAATTGTGCATTTGGAAGGCCGCACTGGCTGCCTGAACAAAAATGGGGGTTTTTGGGGGGACTTGGCGAATGAGTGGGAAAAAAAAACACACTGAAAGAAAAAAAACATCATGAGGAGAATATCAAACTACCTCTTCTTGTCAAGAGAGAGTTTTATGGCATCACACCTGACACGTTCACACCGTTTGCATCTGTTTCACCCAGTCAACATACAACGTACATGTGTAACACACAGCGTAGTGTCATATTCTGCCTCTCCTGCCTTTTTAATACAAACATAAAGAACAAACATAGGTGCGCGTCTTTCCTCATTTCATCATCTGTATTGTGCTACAGGACCGCAGAGCTACAG
The DNA here is from genome assembly GCA_900302695.1 of Helostoma temminkii. Taxonomy (NCBI): domain Eukaryota; kingdom Metazoa; phylum Chordata; class Actinopteri; order Anabantiformes; family Helostomatidae; genus Helostoma; species Helostoma temminkii. The sequence goes on from OMLM01003376.1 coordinate 144,227, forward strand.
TGAATGAACGAGTGTCTGTGTCTGTGTTGGTGCCGCTGCGTGTGTAAAGAGTGTAATTGTGTGTCAGAAATAAATAGAAGGATGGCTACCAGGACCAGAGCAAAAAGGAGATTTGAAGGCCAACATCAAACGCGGCATCAGCTCATTAATGCATGTAGGGGTGACCCGGACCCAGCACGAGACAACACAAACACATCAAAACCGCCTTCCAAAGCCCCCATCTTGACCGTCATCACACAAAGCCATAGGAAGGCTGTCAAATCCGCCCACCAACCCCATAGATTTGAATTGTTGCCTTGTTTATCATGTCTCACTGAACTGCAGAGACAGACAAAGGCTACAGATTGAGTTTGGAAGGCATGGCATGGGGCTGACAAAATTAGATGCACACCAACACCAGTGTGTAATGGGTGTACTTTTGCCTCGCATGAGAGCGAGCCCAGACTACTTTTCTGAAAAGAGACAAAAAAATAGCCTTTTCTCACACTGGTATCTGAGCCATTACATTGGTCAGATATCAATATTGTTTTCCAATTTTGCCTGCTGCACGAGGTGGTTAGCTACAGATGAAAAACGTTACGCTTCAAACTGTCTCACTCACTGAATCTGTCTGCCTGAAGGCTACCCAGCATGCAATTCTAAAACAAAGAGGCCTCTTTTTGATTTCTACACAGCGTGACCTTTTTTGATTGGGTGAGATTGGTTGGCATGGAAATCAATACTGCGTTGTGCATTTGATGCAGCCTTATCTCTTCTCCACACTGTCTGCAGGTAGAGGCAAGGGAGGTTTGTGTGTTTGTGTGTCTGCGGGTATATGTGCGCTTAACACTAACACTCTCTCACAGCGTGAGGAACATAACAATAGTTCCTCTTCATGAAGTAAATTACTTTTGTATGCCAAACAAAAAGGGCAGAAAAAACAGTTTGAAAAGTGACTGAGCAAACTGAAAAAGAAAGAAAATTCTATGTTCACATATTACAGTGAAACTGTTCTGGTTCCAAATCCTCATCTCAGATTTGTGCTGTACAGATACGCAAACTGAACTTGTCCACTCTGCTGGTTGCACAAAAACAGCCTAAAGCAAGTCCAGTTTCCACCAAACTGCACCTAAGTATCGGTTAAATTGGTAAGATATGACTTTAAAAAACAACAAATAAAAAAAGTGGGTGGAGAAAGGGGTGGAGAGCAGATTATACAGCCTACATGGGAAATTTAAGGTAATATAAGATTATTTTTGTGAGGATGGAAAAACAATGGCCTCCACAAAGCCCTGTTCCAAGGGTTGGTGCTTTAGTTATTAGGATAGCAATAAGATTTGTGAATGAGGTATGCATACTTCTGACAGCAACTGAAAGTTCAAACATCAGGTTGAGTAAATGATGTGAGACTAAATTGAAATTCAATCAGATTATCAGGTTAAAGTTGTCAGTCATTTACACCAGCTGTACCATCATACTGTATTTCAAACTACTGTTTTTGATATTAGAATAAAATCTAATATATTTTTAGAAAACACATTCACATTCTCACGTATACATTTTTAGAAAAGCCACTATATCTGCAGATGGCATACGGAGTTCAAATCAGACAAACCATGGACAACAAATCTGTTTTCTTTATCTTTGAAAGTAAGCGCTCCTACGTACACCGTTTCATCTGCAGACAAATATAACTTCACAGTGCTGCATCCTGCCTTTGAATTACAACACAGCACAACAATCAAAAAACATTGCAGAAGACTCTCATTAGGTGATAGCAAGCTCTATGCTCAGCGCCGAGCAGTAGAGCAGCAGGACAATCAAAGGTGTCCAGGTAGGACTATGTCCTGGCTGTCTGTCCGTGGGATCAATCTTTTCAAAAAGATGATGTTGGATGACAAAGGACAAAAGACCCAGACGGAAACTGAACTTCGTGAATCCTAATCCTTTCTTGTTGGATGTGCTTGTCAAGAAGTTCAGTGACAAACTTTTCTTCAAACTGTGCATTGAGGATGTTTCATTCTATTATTTGTCAGAGTCATTATGTGATTTTTTTCCTCTCTGGAATATCTAATAAAACAATTTAATCAAACTCAATCTGCATTCTTTCAGAAGATTTTTCAAAGAAATCTCTTGAAAGGAATTCTGCAGCAGATCGGCTGATGCTCAAAAAAGCTAAACTGCAATATCCATGTAGCAATTTGACAGTATATTAGTAGATATCACTTCAGGGTGTTGGGTAGTGGACATGTTTTGTGAAAGGACTCATGCAGATCACTGTTATGATAAGCTTCTACAACGTGCTACAAAACAAATCATGATAAAGAAACATAAGCACAGTGTTTTGGCAAGATCTGCCCTGAATCCTGCCTATGGGGCAACTTTAACAGCCTCAACACACTTTTTGTGCATATCAATATCCACAGCAACCAGCTGTTCCTCACTGCACACCTCCAAAAGGCGCATCTGAAACCATTTAAATCAAACATAGTCACAGTTTCCACAGTGCATTATAGGCATTCCAACATAGCCTTTCACTCCATGCTGCGTAGCCTTGCTCGGCAGGGGAGCGCGGTATAAAGTGGGCACACAGCAACACAAATATGTGGCCCACTGCGTGTTCCCCTCAGGAACACTAAAGGAGGGAGAGATAGAGAGCGAGAGAGAGGGAGAGAAAAAGCTGAACAACCTCAGAGTTTCTACGCTCTGGCTTCTTGGGTTAAAACCTTTTCCCTGCCTCAGATAAGAACCTTTCTTCGTCTTTGAATGCTTTGTCTTCTGGCCAAATCAGGGGGAAAAAGAGAAGAAAGAAGAGAACTGTCTTACTGGCACACCCCTGTGGTGGGTGCTCGTACAAAAGGAGACAGAAAGAGAGAACAATGAGCAGTGCTATCCTATGGAGAAGAGCTTCATTTACAATAGTGGACTGGGTATTTAAACATGTGTAAAGAGATTTTAAAGCTCAATTAAAGGATTTTTTTTAAAGTGAACACTCTAGGCTCACGTGAACACTGAATGAAATGAATCCCTGTGGTGTCAAGTGTTGCTCTTCCGGTCAAACCCACTGAGAGTCAGTACACACGGCTGCAGCACCAAACCAGAGCTATGCTTACTAATATTATTTAAACAAACAGAGCACATTATTGCTACATATATCACAACAATAAGTTAAGTTTCATTTAAAATCATTGTTCATTATTAAAATGTGTTTGAAGAGTTAACTATTAATCTGTCATGGAGACTGAACATCTCAGTGGTTACATGCTTTTACTGCTGATTTGATAGTGGTTACACAGGAGAGGAGCACAGTGGTTATACTGTTGACTGGAACAGGTTTGAGTAACTGACACATGCCTGATGACTAAAAAAGTATTTTCCTTGGTAACCATGGTAAAAATCCCAGAATTTGTCTCATTAGCTTCTAGTGAAATTTCCACTTCCGTCTCTGACAAATCTGGAGAATTTTGGGGGAGTCCTGGCATCTCGTGATCCATGTTTCATAAAGCAGGTCATTAGTCTTCCAGTGGGAGCTGGCCAGTCCAGACCAACATTGTATTCTTTTAATGAGGAGAACCAGCAGACACTGTTACAAAGAGCATGTGCCAGGCTTTTAAATTCTTCTTCTTTGCTCTTATGTGCACCAGATTTTGTTTGGCAGTATTCTATCCTGGTATGTAAATTGTCAATGAAATACATTTGCATTAAATTAAATGAAATTAAATTTGCTTTATAGGTTATAAAATAATTACAACTTTAACATCATCAGACAAATGAAGGCAATTCAGCAACAGTGAAGAACTGGAGCAGCACCACCAGTAAACACAGGTCATATGAAAAGCTCCTGACCAATCACATCATGTACAGCTTAAAAGGCTTACTGCATAGGCAGCACTCATTAGGGATGTCCTGATCAAGGTCTTTGGGGCCAAGTCCTTTAATATTGTCTACTGATATAATAATAATTTATACTTTCTAAAATCCAGTTCTTTACAATGCTGTTTAATTAGCTGATTAAATATGTATCTGGCACATAACCTGTTGGATCTGACATCACAACTTTACTTGATTCTGTATTTGAACTCCAGCTTCAAAGTTGTTGCTGTAATCAAATTTAAAATTACCTTATATATTTTTTCCTAAAATTGCACATTTACTTATGTAAATGTTTATGTTTGATATGTTTTCTATGTTCTACAGGTAATAAAATATGGGTTTATGAGATTAGCAAATCATTACATTGTGTTTTTATTTCGATTTTGCACAATGTCCCAAGTTTAAAAATTAGGGTTCAAATATATATTCAAAAATATGACGCTCATACACTTAAATTGTTGCTACAGTATATTAATGAAACTCACACCAATGAAAGTGACAATATGACAATGTGGTAGGAAAGAATCTGAACATTATTGTTCGTTGTTGTTTTGAACATTACTCAGTCCTTCCAAATTCCAAAAAACTATTCACATTTCACACACACACATAGTTTTTGCAGAATGCTCCACCATCCACTTTTAAAGACATGGAAAAGAGGTTTAATTGTCAGATGAGCACCTCTTAGTTTACATGGTGTGACTGAAACATCTCAAATAAGAGGTTAATTTGTCACTGGAAAGTACTGAAAGAAATACTAAGCATATAAAGACAAGGCAGTAAAATAGTCCATCATCAGAAAGGGTTTCAGATTTCAGTGTGTGATCACAGCACAGCGAGGAGCTGTGAGGACTGACCCTAATGTTTAAAACCATTTAGTCACAATCACTCTCATGCTTACATGAATGGATCTAACTCCCATGGTATTATCATCATATTCTGTGTTACCTGAGCTTTGTGTTTACTTCAGCCCTGAAGATCTACGTTGTTATATGAGAAACTAAATGAGAGCGACCACTGAGCGAGAGGTCGTACTTGTCTTTGCCCCCAAACAACTGTATTACCTCTTCAGGCCCTTTGGCCAAGTTTAGGCCACCAGATGACTCCAGTTGTTGCCTCCCCTGGGGGCGAAGGCATCCTGTCTCACCCGGTGGCCTGCAGTTGTCTCATATTTCATAGAACACAATTCATGATAAAAGGCAGGAAGTATCCACAGGGATCAACAGATGCAAGCTACAAAATGGCTTCCTCCTGAGCTGACCATGTGTCTTCTGGGCCTCAGAACAACACACAACACAATCATGTTCTATGGCACTTTGAGGTTGTGTCTCAGTGAATTCATCTTCTTGGGGAATGATTTGGGAGACAGTTAGTGACAAGTGATGTGGACATAGTGAAAACATGACATTGTTAATGGTGAAACAGCAAAATTGAAATTAACCAGTGTCAGTCGTTTTGATAGTGGGTGTAGAAAACTTAGATTGCTTATTCAGACAGAGAAAACTTTTTTAAAGCACAAGCAGAGAAATGATTCTGGAGTATGGATGGTGGAAAGAGAGAAACTTGCTGAACGCCTGAGTAAATAAATAAAGTAAATAAATCGGTGGATAATGTGAAGCAATTGTATGGGTGTGCATAATCAGGGATTTGGAGGCTGCTCACTCTGCTGCTCATCTTCTGACTACAAAACCAGACCCGGCCACCCCTTCCCTCTCT
>OMLM01003376.1:149991-192153 GCA_900302695.1 Helostoma temminkii
CTCCCCAAACCACCCCTTCCTCCTCGCCATTACCAACCCTCATCCTCCTCCACTGGTAAATCAAGGCCCTTCAGCTGTAAACAAGAGGATGAAGATTTGGCTCATTACAACGGGAGTTGTTTTCTGTGCCCGGCTCTTCATCTGATATATAATATCTGTGGCGAGCTGTCTCGTCGCTTTACGCTTGCGTCATATTTTATCTTGACTCTCGTGACCTTCGTTGTCAGGCGGACAATAAGAGGCAGTCGTGTTTTGTTCTCCTCTGCTGTTTTTAGCTGTGATTGTCATTTAGCTAATGTACGCATGCATACATAAACTTGGGCCTTGAAGCGAAAGCCTCACAGCGCTGGCTGTGGAAGTTGCTAGAAGCGTGTTTGAATGCAGATTACTATATAATGTTAGTATTATTTTTCACTTTCTGCAGCTCTCTGCCTTTTAGTCCTGTCTCTTTCCCTTACCCGTTTGATCTGGCTTTGGTTTGAATGTCATACCATCTGGATGAGTTCACACTGGATAAATCTCACTCCACAAACACTTAAATAAAGGCACTTTTTCCACAAAATCCATATGTTCATGTGCTTTACTTTCAACCGCATACATTTCACTCCCACTTACTCACTATGATGAGCAGTGTAGTCACTCTAACAGGAAATACTGCGCCTAACAAAGAAAAACAGATGCTCTTTTATTTCTGTACAGTGGCCTAATATGTGGCACTATCTAAAACAAAAGCAGTAGAGCTTTAACACAATGTAGGACTATTTATTGTGACGCTATAACACGAGGGGAGAAAGGCTGATAAAAAGATCCCACAATTCCTGTTGAATTTATTGTACAATTGAAACTGTCACCCTCATTTGAAAGTATGCAGTTCTCCAAAGAAAACAATCCAAGCCCTGCAGCGTTTCATTTGGAATCTGTGTAAATGTAGATCAAAAACTTTACGAGGGCGAAGAATGTATTCATCTCTGTGAATGACAAATGCATTCAACTGTTGATGGGGACCTCCCTGGCAGCGTGTTTGACAGCAAACAGCAAACAGCCCCGGCTGTGATCAATAGACTCACGGCCCCTGTCTTCCCAAGTGCCTTGTGGTTTCGGAGGTTCGGAAAATCTGCCATGAAGTGGGGCCCTCCCATCTCGTCTGAACCAAACATTGTCCGGGTGGCTCCTGCTCCCATGCTCCTCGCTCACTGGAATGCCGGCGTACCGAGGATAACAGGGCTTCCTAAGATCTGACTGGGACCTCTCTAATTTGGGCATCCACTCCTGCCACTTCCCCTGACCAGAAACCATTTTAAATCGGTGGCCACGTAGAAGCTGGCATTCCCCTTTTCCTCCCCTTTTCCTCCCCTTTAATGGCCTTTTCACTTTCTCTTTTATTTCTATCTGTCTTCCTTCCACCTCGGTCTTGGCTGAAACTAGAAAGCAAATTTGCTTCCTCTCTGCATTATTGTCCATCATGTTAATTCGTGACATTCATGTACAAACACAAAGCCCCACCACCATCATCAACGTCACTCTGCACACACACACAGACACTATCAGTGACATGCACAACACAACAGCAGCCGTGTGTTAGCGTTCACCCATCTGTGTGCGCGTATGAGCAGGTTGTTCCTGCCAGTGAGCGCTGGGAGAGTGACAGACCACCCACCTTCTCTGGCTCTGCTTATTGATGTCAGTTCGGCGTCAGTGGGAGGGCAGCTAATGGGATTTCACTATCAGCACCTCAGTGTAGCCACCATGTCAGCTCTCCCACCTCCGTAGCGCTACGCACAGTCAAGCAAGGTAAAACTGCTCAGCTCGGATTGCTTAAGACTGACTGTGAAAGGCATGAGACGTTCAGCACAACATAATGCAGTTTTCAAAACAGCCACTGTAGAGGAAAATAGTGACTCACGGGCAATGGAGGTGCTGGGGTCCCAGAAATAAACCAACCTGTGTCAAGGTCACACGACAACCTGCCTGGAAGCATTGGGAAGTAACACTTTAATATATGTCAGCTGTTTTTCAGTAACAAATAGTAAAGTTCAGTAAAATTCAACATTACAGTTACAAAACCTAACAGGACAGTTGACAATTTACTGTCTTACAATTATCGCCAGTAAAATTCCACCAGTCAGTAGGAGGTAGAGAGTATTTATCTATCAGTCGATCAAGTTTGTTATTAGAAATAAACCATTCTACAACTAATTTCAATTGCACATTTAGATTGATTAAATGATTCATTGTTATTTCTAATTATCATTATACACTGAGATAATCTTCACATATTTAACTCCAATTTTCATACATTTAACCTCTGGAATAACTTTTATTGAGCCACACAGTTTCCCTTCCATCACTCAAAAAGCTAATAAAGCGTGAAAAACCATGATGTTTTGTTTTTACATTAATTGATAATATTAAAAAACACACAAATGCTGAACAGAACATTATTCTTATGTCCTTATCATGTCCTTATTATGTCCTTACACCAAACAGAGTTTGGTGGCGAATAGTTTTTTCTATATGCATGGTGAAAATTAGTAATAAACCTGTTATAGGTTAAGGGGAGAAACAAGGTGCTGTTTTTGGTACATGATAGACTTTAACTGAACTTGTTTGCCTCCAGTTTTCCTTTGTTTTGCCTCCACCCCCACCTGTGACGGAATCATGACGTTGGCCGTAAAGTGGTGTCCATAGATAAAAAAGGTATAAGTTGAAACCATTTAGTTTGGAAATAGTGAAATAAATCTGTGTAAAGCTGCCACAGTCTTTTAGACACATCTACAAAATCCACAGGCTGACGTTTTGTGAATGGTGACTAATCAGTTCAAGGTGTTAAGAGGAGTGTAGGCACTGAGTGAGCCTGGAAGAAACGAGTGCCTCATTACTGCAGCTAGTCACTATTCCTTCACCTGACACTGTCAGAGCAACACTTTCCTTTTCCTCCGTGTGTCTCACTTTGTGCTTTTCATTTTTCTGCCTTCTATGGCACTTTGTTTCTCCGTCTTTCAAAGTTAACAACTATTGTCTGAAACTTCACACTTCTAGTTTGGTGGCAGTGTTGCACATTTTTTTCTTCTTCTTTTTTTTTTCTTCCTTTCTTCCTGTGTGTTGCTCCACATCAGAGATCCAGAGAGGGGCCTTTTGTGTCTGACTCTGCCCCAAAGGCAGGCATCTTGCAAGGCAGATTAATAATTACAGAGTACACAACATTGGGGAAAACAATTTCAACATCTTTGATGTCAAACATGAGAGAAACCAAAATTACAAAGAAAAAAAGATGACGAGGAAAGGTCTTGAAAGATGGTCTTTCTTTCTGTCTCCTTGTCTCTTGGCAGTATTTCCTGTTATTGTTGCCTTCTACTGTTCTTTAGTGCTTTAAAAACATTTAGGACTTAAAAGACAGAGGCATCAGCCCCTGAAGGGCCACATTTGAGAAGTGGTATGGCAACTCTTCTTTGTGACAGTGTCACAGAAGATGACAAGGAGCTATATATAATGCTTCATAGGCTCTTGGTCCATCTGTTTACATGTTGGGAACATCGCTAAACTCATGTGATGTTGTTTGTTTTGTGTAGCATTTGGATAAATAGAAACCACGGCCAAATATAGGAGGACAGACCTGTCGCGTCCATGAGTTATGATTATGGGTTGTAATTGAAAGGTTGAGGGTGCACTTTCCTTTGCTTCACTATGAAACTCCCTATAACTGAAAAAGTCATGGACCATTGGAATGAGAATTTACAGCCTCTCCTGTCTTGTACTTTACAAAACCAATACTTTTTTTGTCTAGTATAATACACAGTGATTGGCCTCAGGCCGGCCTCCAAACACACATGATTACTATCCCCTTTTAATAATTATATTGACTGAATATCAGCAAATCACAAACAGAGCGACCACAACCACAACTAAAATTCAAATATGTTTTTTGTAGATCATGAAAATCCCTTCTGACAAAAGTCAGCTCATAATGTGGATTTATTGGTATTGTACTTCTTTAATAACTTCATTCTTCTTGAGGCGCTTAAGTCGCACCCGGTATCCAGTGCATAGTCTGCATCTGCTTAAGATGCATCCAATCACAACAACAACAACAACAACAGTAAACCCTCATAATGACTCTTTTAGTCCTCCCACAACACAAACCCTGGCCATAGAGACATGTGCACATATGCACCATAGAAACTGAAAACACCACACAGTTACACACAATAAACTGATATGCTTTGCTGGATCATTCTGGCTTATTTACATATTTATGCTTTATCACAGACACTGTTAAATCATATGATATATTTTGTCATACATAGGTAGAAGCACAGAAACAAGAGGCACAGTAACATCCTATCCAGGTTTCCTAAAATTACTGAATACAATTCCCACTTTCTGACACATTTCAGGATTGTTCATAATGTTAAATCAGATTTCAAGTGTGAGTGGAGGCAGTGCTGACATTGTGAGCGTTAAACCTGTCGCACTTGTAGCATCTCCGCTCCAGACATTCTGGATAGACAGCAGTGAATGTGACAGGTGTCAGTATAGAAAGACTTCTCTTTTCCTCGGTAGCGTTACACTGTGTGCTTTAAGTGTGACAACAGGAACTGAGGTGTCAGAAGCTAAAACGACTCAGAGGAGAAGCTGCATGATACTTGAGTTGTGGCAGCGAGCTCCCTGTTCGATGGATGTTGGCGTGCCATAGCAGACGTACAGTATTTGCTGAATACACAACAGCCATCAGGAGCGACTGTGACATTTTAGATGTGTCTTCTTCTTATTTTGTGTTTGTATTTGCAAAAACAATACATTGGGAGAACCTGACACATGGAGGCCCCTGATTGTCAGTTGTGGACGACTGACTTGATGGTATGATGCTACTGAACACTGTATTTGTAGGTCACTGTAATATAATACTAGGAAATTATTTAACACCTAAATTTTTTTGTAATAGATTTTTTTCTCTATTCAGATAAACATTGACATGAATTTTGTTGGAAAAATCACATGTATGGATATCACATGTCAAAAGAACAACCACTTAGGGTGAACGTTTATGTACCAACAGCACAGATTGTACAGTTACATTAATTCTACAAATGATAGTGAGTATTTATGGTATAGTTATAGTATTGTTAGTTAAAATAAATACGTTTAGGTTAAAGCTATATTTCCACTGGAATAATCCTCCTTTATATTTATATTTACCCCTTCAGTTCCTCTCACTTTCACCGGCCCTTTAAGTTTTGGTTCACCACCCTCGTCAAGCCGTTTCTAGCAGCTGCGTGCAGCAATAAAGACCTAAAAATCAGACGTATGTAAACCAAACAAAGTTGTCAAAGTATGTCAATCAAGTGGCCAGATACATGACCTCAAATGAATGCCAATGTTGATCTATGCCTGCTGGCTATAAGTTATATTTTATTTGCAATGTTCAAAACTGTTAAACGATATCTGAACCCTTTATTTAAGCACCTGTTAAACCATAGTGCTAAAAGTAACACTTTCTGTGGCTGCTATCAGATTAAGCAGCTACATCACCAGTGGTTTTCTGATGAACAGATGTGGTCGGCTGCAGGAAGTGTTTACACTGCATTTCAGCTAGCACCAGACTATGTTACAGCTCTGACAGCACAGCTAGTCAGTTTTTCCAAACAGATTAAAAAAATTCTGATCCACTCTGCAGTCACACATCATGGAATAGACGCCTTGCTCTGGAAATAAAAGCTAAAATAAAGCACTTCAGACATGCTTACGTGATACCACATTAGGTAGCAGCGTTGATGGGAGGTAAGTCAGTTTATGAGTGGTGTGGGCAGCTGTTCACTCAGCAGGTAGGAGCAGCAGTGAAACCACATGGAGAAGGCATGTGCGTGCTGGACAGTGAGGGAGCTGACAAGCAGCAGCAGGTGGGAAAGAAGAAGGTCCAGGGCTCAACAGTAAGGTTGCAGTCAGACACAGAGAGGTCAATTTTAACATCATGACCTCTCACACCTTGACACCTCTGTCCTTTTGTGGACTAATGACAACTCATGGTTCAAAGCTAAGATATATTTATCTTCAGTACCCTGCAGGTTTTCACTGTGCATTCTCTTGACTCTTTAAAGTGAGTCGAACTCATACTATACTAGGTCCCTCCTTATTGCTTTCACAGGATTTAAGAAAGTAAGTTAATATATACATGTCATAAAAAAGTAGAAGTTTGGGCACTTTGCTGGTCTGGAGCTGGTCTCTAGTGTGTGTTAACACAATGGCAAGAGGGAAAGACAGAAGTAATGGTCGTACAGAAGCGATTGTTGCTGTACATAAATCTGAAAAGGTTATAAATTATTTTCCAAACAATTTAGAGTTCAGCATTCTTCAGTAAAAAAAGATAATTCAAGTGGAAAACATTCAAGACATTCGCCAGTCCCAGGAGTGGACGTCCCAGCACATTCATGCAAGAAACCCTGCAGACCTCATTGAGCATGTTAAATAAAGCATATGACAGCACAATTAGAAAAAGACTGAACAAGTACAGTTTGTTTATAAGCGTTGTCAGGAGAACGTTTCTCTGTCTAAAAAGAACATTAAAGCACGACTGAGGTTCATAAAGCTGCATCTGAATAAACCAGACTTCTGGTCCTATAGACAGATGGAGCCAAAGTATGGCTGATTGGTCTAAATGCCAGGTGCTATGTTTGGTGTGAACCAAATAAAAAAGCCAAACTTCCTCCACAATGACGTGAGAGACTGATAAAAATAAACACAAAATGAATACTTCAAGTTACTGCTGCTGGAGATCTGAAAGTTATTGAATCATAGGGGTGATTAGTATTGCCCACATGATTTTTTTCCTTTGTTGGCTTTATTTATGCTAAATAAATAATTGTCACAGTCTCTAGTCTCCCTGCATGTCTGCCCTCTCTATCTCCTCTTTCGGTCTGCTTGCTGTTCTCGTCCCACTCCCTCACTCATTGCCACTAATCACCAAAATTCTAACCACCTGTGTTCCTAAATATTTAAGCAGGTCTGCTAGTCTCCACCCCTTTGCCAGATAGTTGCCAACTGCATCGCCTACTGCACACTGACAGTAACGATCCAGCCTGAACTTCTGATTGTCTTCTGCCTGACCTGAAGTCTGCCTTCGTCTAACTGACCTGTTTTAGTGTGAGTTACTCCTGACCTGATCTGTCCCCTCCTTAGCTTAACTTAACTCTCAGTATTCTGATTTGTATCCATCTGAAAATCCTGTGAATCCTCCCTATCCTGCTACCTGTCTACTGAGCTAACCTGTTAATGACCTTGGACTGATTCTGAGAACCTGAGTATCTGGATCACGGACTGTGTGGCTGTGTTTATCTGTGTATGACTTTGGACCAGCTTATTATCCTGGAGTTTTGGATATGTGAACTATTACTATTGTGGAGGCTTTTCCTGTGAATTAACCTGGACTGGCTTGACAAGCCCTATGAGTTTGGAACAGTATTTTGTGTTGCAGAGATACACGGACAAACATCAGTACAGAGGACTTAATTTACTCTTCTGGACTCCTGTCATCTTCACTATTCTATTTGTAACACCAGGGTCCTCTAGGTTTTCAGAAGTGGGTGTTAGTCCACAGTGGACCAGTGTCTAGGCTCGTAGGAAGGGGCTCAGAAGAGTGACAGACACAATAAGTAGCTGGAGCCGAGAGGTGAGGTCTGATTAATAGGATATATAAAGAACGCAGAAAAATTTAATAATACAACCTACCCGGCACATATACACATATAACATAAAACAAAACAAATTCACATTCATTGTCATGGTGTGACACAATATACTGTCTGGCGAATTCCCCTGTCTTTGACTACAGGGAGACTGTCAGTGTTAATGTCAGTCAGTCAGCTCAGGTGCACCCCCCCCAAAAAACGATTGAGGTGGGCTTTTAGTTCTACAATAGTGATATAATGTCACGCTGGAAGTGAACGAACAAGGCTTCCTCCTCAGTGGAATCTTACAATGGCTCGCCATCTCCTTCATTAAGGAGATAATCCAGCTCTGGAAGTTTTCAGGGTATCTCAAAATCTAGCCTGTGTGACAACAAATCCCTTGTTGTTTACAGTCACAAAATTCTTCTTATTTATGGCCATTTGAAATATTACATCCAATAAATCCACATTACATTACATTACATCCAAAAATACTACTGTAAGGCAACAGCAATTATATCCATGACATAAATTTTAATAGTTCAGTATCTCCCTTAACAAAATATTTTATCCCTCTTACATCAACAATACAATGATTTTTTATTTTTTAGCTTTTAAGCCTCGCTTTTTTCTACTGCCATACCGCTAGACTCACAGGGTGCGGCTCACATGACCACGCCAACACTTTAAAATAAAATACTGCTAACAGACATGTAAATAAACTAATGTGGTCTGTTTATGTAAATCAGGAATATTTCTAGAATAATGAACAAAAACAGAATACTAATGACAATAAAAAAGATAAAAATATGTAACCTGATTTCCTAAAGTTTCTACTGGGTTACACATTTATCAGTATATCACTAACCATCTGCATCTATTAAGTGCTCCAGGTAAACTCCTGGACCTTATCGGCAGCTGACATTTAGGAAGGAAGTGACATCACACCACGACTATCACTTCCAGTAACTAGACCCTCCATCTACGTAGTCCATTATCTGTTCTGCTCTATATCAACCTCACTACAAGAGCTCGCCCCCTACATGTCACTCCTGGAACAACCTCTACAATCCTTCTATCGGCTCATTACCTACCTGTCACTACTGGAACAACTGTTTATATACAGTATATGAATAAATGAATGAAGGAATGAATTATATACCAAATGTGCTAGCTGCTTAATGTAATAATATAACTACCATTTTTAATATAATCATAATATAATCATAAACAAATCCTGGTTGCAACTATAAAATCCAGTGTGACCTAAAACATGAATGCACCTTAAAATAAAATTTATGATAAATGTTTTTTATTCTTAATTATTTCTAATGATGATTATTAAGTTCTGCCCAATTTTCAGCCAGTTCTACATTCATTTACAATCAGAAGCCAATTGTATACCTCCTCCTGAGTTGGCTGGGGTGGCACCAGGGGTAGCCAATCAGATTTTGGGGGTGGACTTCACAGCAAAAATCCCCTGCAGATGTGTTATTTAAAAGATGTATAAAAACCCTGACTTTTTGAATATGCATTTTTTTTTATGTTAAACTGCTGTTCCCAGAAAATCTGCTTCACTTTAAGGACAATTCTCAGACTAAGTGTCGTTGAAGCATCAAGTTTTCATGTCACACTTGTGTAAATTGCACATTGGACCACAACTGCAGTCCACTAGTTGTGTCGCAAAATCCTGCCTCTAGGTGAAGGATTTAATGTGAGCACTCAGAAACTTTCCCACTTCAGCAGGTGAATTTGAAAATAGCATTCCTGTCAGACTGTGCACATAGAGCTCAAACATGCAAGTGAAGAAAAAGAAAAACACATTTCTGAGGATCCAGGGTTATAAAAATATAAGGTGATATAAATGCGTGTTTGACAAATTGGATGAGTTGATATCGAAATATATTTATTTAATCTTCCATGCCATTACACGAGCATCATCTGTTTCTAGTAAGGAAGAGGAAGACACAGAGCAGATTCAGCTCGTGAAGTTTGACATAAATAAGTCGACTTCCAGTGGAAAACGAGGAAATGTGTCAGCAACATTAGTCACACTCTGAAACTGCCTCCTCACAAGATCAAACTGAGGCATGAGTGATTGACTGCGAGGCTGACATCCACTTCCAAAGAAGCGTTTGGGATTGCGAAATTCCTTGTCTTTCCTGCATTGGCTGACGAAGACATTCTGTAAAAATCCTGCAGAGACCTCATGGTGGGGGAGGGCAGGATATGCCATCCAACGAGTTCCTTGAAAACTGTCTATTTGCAGAGCACTTTTGCTTTTTATGATAAAGGATGAAAGTCTTGATTCTTCTGGCTCATTTCCCGAAGAAAAGTGTGAAGAAGCAGAAAAGAAAATAAGGAAAAAAGTACTATGATGCTGAAACAAACAACAGGAATGCAGCTGCATTTAATTTCCTACAGCATGCTGTTTCCATCACAAGGTCTTTTCAGATGCACCAATTTGAGCTGAGGTTGGGAATGGCCATGAATCTAAACCAGTCTGTTCCCTCACTGTGCTCGACTTAATGAGGGCTCCATGTAGGAATGCCAGGTCTCACTCCACACCTTTTTCCTAATGGGCTTTTTCAGGATGATAAGGATGAAACAATAAGTACTTTAAATCATTTTCCATCCCCTGTGGCCAAAAGCTGAAATTCATACATAATCTCAACTATTAGCAAAATAATTTAAAATAAAAAAGTTATATTTTCCACCAGAGATGGTGATCTAGTGGGGCCCCGGAGCCACACATGCAAAGAAGAAAAAAGTCAAACTTTACATTTCAGTTTTTGATCATATACACAAATGCCTTTACTGCACTGATAATACAAAAAAAAAGTGGACAGTGAATTTTCCATCCTTAAGCTTTCTGATATGTTCCATCTGGCTGTAAAGTGGAATTGTTTTTGTATGGCCTGATGAAATTGCAAACATCCCTGTGTAATTATTTCAAAAAGCATCCTGTTTTGAATAAAATTGCGCTATGAAGGAAACTACACGCTGGTAAACAACAACACTCTCCTCACATGGCCCTGTTTTTATTAACGGCCTTTATTTCCAGTCCAGAACCTGTTTTCGATAAGAACACGTCGTTCAGCTTGTGACAGTCAAGCATCAGCAGCTGATGGAGAATC
Organism: Helostoma temminkii; assembly: GCA_900302695.1. NCBI lineage: Eukaryota > Metazoa > Chordata > Actinopteri > Anabantiformes > Helostomatidae > Helostoma > Helostoma temminkii. The sequence goes on from OMLM01003376.1 coordinate 160,790, forward strand.
TTGAGAGCGTTTGTGTATTCAATGTCCCTGGACCTCATTAGCTGGTGTCCTTATTAAGAGTCTCCTTGCCATCCCCTGGAGAAGCCTGGTGAGAGTCTTCCCATGTCACATCCCCCTCCCCAGCTCTCGTTCTTTCCCTCTGTTTCTCTCTTCCTCCATGTGGCCTTTGAACTTCCCTCAGTCTCCAGTCCCACATCAAAGCTTTGATAGAGGTTTCCTCTTTCCTCTTCTCAAGGTGAAGTGCTGGCTACGTGTGCATGTGTGTGCTCAAGAGTGAGATGGTCAAATCATGAATGTACGTGGTATTATTAGTCATTAGTTCCTTCATAACGAAACAGCTGGGTTGTTTTGTCTTATATTTTGTGTTCGTATATTGCCCGAAACGCTTTAATGTTTTTAAAGATTTGTTTAGAAAGATGATTTGAAACTGAGGACATATAAAGTAAACATGATTAAACATTAGATTTCAGTGTACGTTAGATCTGTGATTGGTGTTGACAGTATCTTTTATGCAGCAATACTACTTTAAAACTTAAAAATTTAAAATCTCCTAACACAGGCAAAAAACAGTAAAACGGTACATTACTGTTTAATCACATTAAACAAGCATGGCTGTTAACACCGCATGGTAAGACAACCCTGCACCATACAGGGCAATAACAATTATCCTAACCGCTTTGCTTCCTAAGGGTTGCAGGAGTGATGGAGCCAGTCCCAGCTATCAAGTCTCAAGTCTGCGTGTCTCTGGACTGTGGGAAGAAGGAGAACATGCAAACTCCACACAGAAACACACCTGGTCAAACTATGTATTCACACCAGTCCCTTCTTGCTGTAAGGTGACTGTTCCATTAACGTAAATGATGACATTTAACATATATATTAAATTTACACAAACAGCACGGTTTGGTCTTCTCTGCCATAATATCTGATCTGCAACATCCTGTTTTCTTTTCTGCAAATCTGTTCTTGATCTTGTTCTGATCCTGCTGTAAAACATTCTGTTTAGTGGGTTCAGCGTTACTAAAGCTTTTATAGTTGGCATCACCACACTTAGTGAAGGTCAGGGACAGACTGGAATTAATATAGAAAGATCCAACAGTCACTTCACACAAAAGTCTGCATAAAATGTAAATGAAAACAGAAGTTTTCTCTAACATCACCACAACACTTGTGTCTGCAGATTGTCAGTGTAGCACATCATACACCCTCCATCCACCCCAACCATTTAACTTGCAACTTTCCATAAAGAAATGCAGAGTCATTCAAACAATATGTTGCATCATAACATAATTATTACATTATTACATTACTACAAAAATGTAAGGTGTTGTGTACAATGCTGTTTTTTTCTTTTTTGCAGTACTAATACTGTGAGCATGACCTGCATGTTACTAACACATTTTAAGTAAGTTTGTTTTATAGTTTGTATTCTATTATTCTATATATTGTATTTTCTATTTATTATTTATTTTGTTGTACAGTGAATAACACAATAATATAATATTATCTTTGGTATATTAATTTGGCAAACTAATAACTAATAATTCTTTTCTGCAACTTCTACCATCAAGTATTCAATAAGCCTAGTTTATGGCACTTTTTTTTACACATTGAATTTTAATGAGGCCAAAAGACTCAGGGTCTGTGACACCCCAAACACTGAGGAAGCTTCAACAGCCTGTTATGACATCTACTTTTTTAATTGTCGCTAAGAAGCATTAAACAACCACAGCTGACATTTATATTCTTAGACTGGAAATCACCAGATTCTCCAGATGTGATGTGTTGTACTGTATAGCTCACAAAAAGAATCACAGGAAAGGGCATTGGATGTTTTGGGTGGGGCTTTTCTTGACTATGTAGAAGAAACTGGAAGCAGATCTGAAATATATACTGTATGTACCATTGCACAGAACATACACAATATATATACATATGTATTTGTTTTCTTTTTAAAATGTTGTAAACATTGAAAATAGATAATAGAAAAATTTATAGATAAATTTAATGACCTATTTAACAACTGAATACAGAATTTCATGTTTGTGTGCGACAGATTGGCGATAACTAGACAAGTGCTACTCACGCTCACAGGACCTTTTGTGACTAAGTAAAAATTTGCAGTTGTAGCTTTTTTTACGAGGGGAAAAAGCAAATGCCTTATGTTACTGTGTGCCTGCGCTTGCAGTTATACTTGTGAGGCTGAAATGCCAACCTCATGTCAGTGCAGCAGAAATAGGTCAAGGCTAACACGCACAGATACGCATTCACACGCACACAGATAGATGAATTACTCATTCTCTTTCATGGCCTTTGTAGATGGAGGAAGCGGATGCCAATGCAAAAAGATCAAAACCTCCCGTGCACAAGAAACAAGTGTCCTCCCCCCCAGCAGCCGAGCAGGAGGGAGGAAAAGTCGCTCAACAGGTTTGTGTCACTCCTGTAGCTTTTTACCACGTGTCCTTGGCTGCTCCGTTCTGCCAGGTATCTGTTTTTGGATCCTTTCTTTGTGGAAACGTCTGTGCTATCTACGCATCAGTTTGAAGCTGCTTTTACTCTTCCTGCATCTGTGGAAAACACAGTCAAAGAGAAAAATCAATGTGTCCTCGAGCAATAAAAAAAAAAAGTCAATAGCTTTCATAGAATCTATATTTAGTGCGGAGTGATGTAGAGATTCTCAGTTTTGCCCGGCTGCAATTTCACAGTTAGAACCATTTTTCCACATTCATTTATTCATCATTCATTGTTTCATGAAAGATCATGCAAGTATCGATGCCTTTATTATGTTTTTACATCTTACTGAGGCACATAGTGTATATGTGCAGATTATATACTGTAAGTGTGGGTGTTTTTGTGTGTGGGAGCCAGTGGCGGACGTGGTGCTGATAGTAACTGGACAATATCAATTTCCAGAAAAGATTGAGTTCTTGTGCCAATTATCATGAAATACAATGAATTTGGCCAGGTTCATTACTGCCTTCATTACATGAGCTATATTACATCCTGAACTTATCTAATATTAGTATCACCTAATCTTGATTAATAATCTTACCTCATTTCACTCTGTGATTGAAACGTATCATGCAGATGACTCTGTGTAATATATGCAGAAAACTCATCTATTGTTTGGGGGTAAATGGTTTCTTTTGAAGGAAGAATTCCTTATTAAAATTCTACCTGAAGCTTTATCTCCGTGTCTGTGTGCTTAGAGATGTATACAATGCGGCACCTCCACCGTCGCTGGGGAAAATGCATTAACCAATCACCATCAGAGCGCTGCAGTAGGAGGGAGTCCCTAGCAACAGCTGGATACCTGTTGTCCAAACAGTGCTGTCGACAGCTATTGCAAGATGTGGATTCCTGTCCATCAAATCCAGCACTACCTGCACCTCTGACAAAATATTTTTCATGCTTTAAAGGAGGAAGCTCTTTCGAGAAAAAGGAAAAGGTTTTATTAGTGGGGTGTGGTCTTTTAAAATTACACTGCAGATCTGATGCCAATTTAAATTTTCATAGTAACGTGTTAAATTCTTCATTGGTCTTCAGTCAACTCATGTTTAGGGCCATATAAATGTGTTCTAATCCATGTGTCTACACAAAGAGAGACACACACATGCTTTTTTAATGTTATCACACCATTTACTAATGGCCACAATTGTGATTGTTATAATTAGTTTATTCAGGCAGTAGCTCATAGTCTAGTTAGACTTTTGGAAATGTCAGGATTATGGTTAATTAAAGTGAACATTAACCCACTCACAACTCCCAGCCTCTTGCATGAAAAGAAATACATGCCCACAAAAAGAGAACACTATGTCCCGATACTGGTACTGAATGCTTTTATACACTTGTGTTTTCACTAGTGAAACTTCACATTTCACATTGCAAATGCAATTTCTTGTGTAATAAATACCACAATGTTAATTTTGTCAATGAAATTTAGAAAATTTAGTGTTAATTGACAAATGTAATGACGAGATGGAAAGATCCCATTCTGAAAGTTGTTTCCTTTTTTATTCCATTTGAGGATAAGTTTTAGGGCGTTTTGCATTTGCTCTGGTCTGAATCTCTCCGAACTTCGTAAACTTGTAACATTTTTCCTTTAGTTTAGTCCAATGTACCAAAATGTGTCACTACAAACCAATGGAGAATGTCCTCTCTGTTTATTGGTCAGCTGTGTCTGCCATGGGATGGAGAAAAGTAAATTCAGGAAGTAGGATCCTGTGTTGTGGACTGTTGCTGTTGCTACTGTTTCTATGCTGGATGGTCGTGGTCCTGGTGATAATTTATTACATTACATCACTTCCACACTAATCCAACCAATGTCTATGAGTCATTGCACATCGTCATGACCCTACATTTGTCTGAAATTCATCCTGTGACATGTTTTGGGTGTACAAATGAAATCATTTAAACTGTACACATAATCCAATGCCCTCGAATCATCTGATTTATAGCTTTTGGCCATGTTTTGGTTTGGAGAACCACACTAGAGTTCACTACCTTGATTTGGCTGAAGACCACTTCTTTCTGGGGATCTTGATGTAGTTGTTTTGGTGTGCGATGATTGTGTTCATATCAGACGATATGAACAACACCAAGAGGGAATATGAACTAAAGTTAAAAGTTAACTTAAGTTAAAATATATAAAGCCTGTAGGTGTAAAAGCACTCTTAATGTTGGGGTGGACATGGGTCAGCATGTGCACTCTACAGCAACGTATGCCGCACTTGAGATCCAGTAAAGAGGGACTTGCAGAGTGTTTCTGATGATACTGTCCCAGTCACATGTGCAGAACATTTACGCAGTCAGATCCAGTTGCAAAGTTACGCAAAGATTGATGATTTTATGCAAATCATTTGTCCGCACATCCATCTATTGTCTGTTAGCTGCTTTCTTGATTATGAATAATAATAGACGTGCTAACATTGTGCTAATTTAGGAAAAGACTGTGTTATTATAATTTTTACCTTTACCTGTATATTCAGTATAAATCCGTTCTTTACAAATTATTAAAGCTGACAAACAATTAAAACTGAGAATCACTAACTACATCTTGACTAAAATGTGACTAAAATAAACTACAAATTTCAGAAAATGACTCAAAATAAATAGTAAATTCTTATTAAAATTAACACTACAGTTCAAGATAACAGTCGGGGTAATTACATAAATACCTCAAACTGTGTACACAAGACAAAATAAAATCTCTATTGCTTATAGTGCAGTGGAGGGGAGTGAATAAAATTTATGGTCCTTGTAGCAATATAGCAGTTATTCTGGATAATCTGGCTTTAAACAGAACAGAACGGATTCCATTTGTCCCCACTACACTGATGTAAGGGGTGAAACCTTTACTGGCAGATATCTCAAAACCCGGGTCCATAAAACCAAACACATGCTCAGCAGGGTATTGCTAAAGGTAAAAAAAAAGAGGTTTTTGCAAACTAACCCTCTAACCTGTGTTTTTAGTGCAAACACCACTCCTCTAAACCTTGCAGCTCTTGTGGTCAGAATGCCAAGAGTAACAGTTTTAACAGCTGAATGTGCAGGCTCCCACCCTTTACTTCCCTGTCTTAATATAGTTCCAATCTGCAGTCATTTGTGGCCCTTCACTGCTAATAGCGTCCCCCTAAATGAGCTCCCATTTCCTCATCTCATCTGAGCCCAGCATGACTCACAGATAGGCCCTTGTAAATTCCCTGCCTCATCTGGCTCCTTTTAAGTCTATGTCAGACTGTCCATAATCGCTCCGTCAAAACGGTATCCCGTCACCACTGCTTGTTATGAGGTAGCACAGAACAGGAGGCTGAGACATTCCAGAGTTGGAGAAGTCTAGCAACCCTGCCAGCCCCCTTCATGTAACATGAGGAAATGAGTTTGTGTCAGGACTATTTTGGAGTTGCTTTGAAGTCTTATTTTACCCACTTTGCCTCAAGGGGGACAGCACAGAAAGTGAAGGGGGGCTGGGTGGTACGATGTGGGGAAATCTGCTGAAATGCCCTGATAACCTAAAAGGCACTGTAGTGGTGATCTCGTATCTGGGTGGTCAAAGAACAGAGAAGGCACCACCACTGTAATTTGTGTCACTGTGTCATATATTGCACAGGCATGTTTGTGTAGTAGGATTTTGACTTTTCATGTCAGGCTTGGTACTCGTGTTTTTTTTAAATAGATACATGTATCCTTGTCCATGTATTCCAGGTTTTCATTACTCTGATTTGTTTATGCATTGTTTGCATTTTCAACTCAATCTCTAAGTCAGTTATCAGTCTATATTATATTTTATTTATACATACAGTATATACCCAGCTGGCACTTTATTAGGTACATCTGGGCAAGACTGATTTAACAGTATTGCATTAAATCCTCTTTTACAAGAATGTTTTAGAGGTGCTGATTCAACAGAATGGCCATTTTAGAAGATGTAGCTGATGCGGTTGTGAAATTGTATTATATAGACAGGTGTTTCTACTATTTTGTCCACCCTATTAACATCAACATGTCCAGATAAATAATAGAATTTTTTTTTCATTATTGGAGTGTATTCTGTTATATTTGACTGCTTCTGGTCAAGCAGTTAATAAGAGAAATACACAGTAGATGAAAAAATAAACAGACACATCCCAATTGCACTACTGAAAAAGACATTGTTATTATCATATTGTACAAATTCATAGATCAATAGTGAGCAGAGTGTCTGTCGATATGAGCTCGGAGCGACGGACTCCTCTGTGGAGAGAATAGGGAGGGGAGTGTTCCTTAGGCGAAACAAACAATGATTTTTTTTCACTGACAGACAAACACAAATATGTAGTCACTCTAGGGGCTACCTGAAATTGCTTTACACACTGAGGGGTAATGCATTAAAAAGTAATAAGCCCATAAGTGGCCAGACAGCAGCAGCCTCAAACACAAGTTTTTGCAGAAGTAAAAAGGCCACTCTCATCTCCAAAAGCTGTTTGCTTCTATGCAATGAGCAGTATAAGTAGTGAAGAACCACAGAACAATAACACAACTTGAATTCACGCATGTGCACATGCACACACACAAACACAATGCACTGTCTTGTATACACACAGAGATTCTTTGGTGAAGATGCTGGATGCCTCCCACCCCCTGTTGTGTCCGGAGCGATGTTCTGGAGAGGGGACAGGGAGAGGGGCATCCAGCAGTGCTGTTTAAGCGTCCTTGCCAGCGTCAGACAACTTCACTATCCCTACCCTAGCAGGGGGCGATAATCACATCAAGTTCCCCTGACAAGAGGCATTGAATTCAGCTCCGGTCCCCTTAAGAGCCTGGCATCCAGCAGACTCTGCTGAACATGCTGCTGACGTTACAATAAGGTTTGTGTTTTCATTTTTTCACCCTGTGGCATCGCTTGTTTTTTTTTCTGTTTTGTTTTTTTTTTTTGGCCACCGCCACTGTCGGTGCTGTCGCTGCTGTCTCTGAAATGTATTTGGCAATGATTTGGGATTGTGTGTCACTGGGGCAAAACTCTGAACTGGCAGAATTGATTGTTAGCATTGTTGTAATGGTGCCGTCTGTTTGTCATGGTTAATTCCATGTAAAATAAATTTTTTGTCATTCTGTCCTGAGTAATATTTCTAAAATGTGGCATTGACATTGTTTTTATCATCTGGTAGTTACAATCAAAAGCCTGCCACTGACCTTACGCAATGAATAACAGACTCTCACTATGCTCACAGTTTTCAACAACTCTAACCCTTGCTGGGCGGTGGTCTGAAAAGAAAGGATGCTATCACTTTAAGAGGTCCATGTACTCTCCCAAACCACGCTCGATCAATTTTTGCTGGCTAGTCTGGTTAGCAGCGGTATTATGATTTTTTTCTCAGTTGTCAGCTTTAGTTTTTCTATACTCATGATTCTGTTTGCTGCACGATTTCATCTCTTAGTACACCCCGGCCTTTTAAGGGTTGCAAGAGGTGCTGTTTACATTTTGTGAATACCTCACACTTGTTTCATATGGTTATTTTTGGGAAATGCTGTCCACTCATCAAGACTTAAAATAATGAGCACTGAGCAGGGGAATCTTTTTTTCTTCTGAAGTCCACCAAAGCACACGAAAACCGCACTGGGCTCTTTTAAGCAGCTTTGTGGGCCCGCAGTGCTCCCCTGCTACCCAGGGAGTCCGGCTTCCAGCAGCTATACCCCATTCATCACCTGCTTTCAATGGCCACTACCAAGCTGCCTCCAGCTACAACGCCAGGTAGGGTGCCGGGTGGTGCACAATGTTTGGGGGATTAGCAATCAAAGGAGTGTGGAGGCTAGGGCCCTCCGTCTTGGCCCACCATTCACTCCTAGCAGGGGAGGAGAGCTCCAGCAGCGGCCAAGGTCATCGTCTCTAGCTCGGCAGGAGGTAAGTGGGAAAGAACCCTGGGAACCAGCCGCCTGCTCTGTGCTAATCGCAAGCTAGCAGGCTAGCAGCACAGCAGGTGTCTCGCCCGCCAAACATTCATCTGTTTGTGCCGCGGATAGCATGGCTGACAACAAGATAATGCCTTGCTTTTACTTTCCTCTCACTTTCCCCTTCCTTTCTCTCTTCTTTCCGTCTTTTGTTGATCTCTTTTGCTCTGTTCCAGCCTGAGTCTGTGGGAATTGGTTTTTCTTTCTTTGAACTGAACTGTATGCTGACTTAGCAGAATGGGAAACTGGTACAATAGTCCTTTTAGTCTAACAAAAGTCGTCCTCAAATTGTCATGGGAAGGTTGTGGGTGAGGAGTGTTGAAGTGCAATGACAAGGGCTATTTGAGGATAAAATGTAAAATGCATTTCTTAAAAGTTTCTCTCAAGTCACGAAGGGTTCAAACAAACCCGACCAAACAGCAGCTTCCTTTGTGGAACTCTTCTTTGTGACTGGGACATGACCATAGGACAACTTTGTTTTCTTAAAGTTTGAGGTTCCTCTTGGATTTGCTATCGCCATTCCGATTCTCGTGTGATGGAATAGCGATTACAGACATCGTTTTAAGCTGATTTGGCATCCTGTGGTGCGAGACATTGGGTTAAGAAATCCTGATGGGACAGCTGGTTGGAGAATCACAGATTGTGGCAAAGTGGACCATACGTTCCCCAAGATCGGACACTGGACAGATTAGCTTAGCTTGCTTTGTCTGAGGGAGGTGAAGTAAGCAGTGAGGTAACAATGATGTAAAATAAATCGTTGTCGTTTTCCAGTCGGCAGCAAGTATGAAACCGTGCCCTGCCACCCCACCCTCCCACAAACACACCCCTGTTGGGATATTGGCAAGTTGTCATGACGACAGGGATGTTCTGCTGATGAAGTCTCGCTCAGCTCTGTCCAATCAGATTGTGGAGCTACAACCGCAGCGCGAACAGGGGAGGACGCACCTATTCCAGTAGCACAATACTGAGAAAGGACAGGCGAAACCCTGGACAACCAACGGGAAATTGGCAATCAGGGAGAGGCTGTCAATGAGCCGCCATGGGTGGACAATACACAAACAGCGGGGGTCGTGGAAACAGAGGCTGCCAGGTAGGGGGTCTCCATCATGTCTGAACTTCAATTTCCGACTGCTATTAATACAAAATATTAATGCATTTTTTATTTTCACTGTTGGCATGAAGCTATTGACCATTGACATTGACATGGCTTATATGATGTTTCGGGATGTTGGCTGTAGCTGTCGGACTGCTCCAGGTGCACTTTTACCAAAGCAAATCACTCATGCAGGTGGTTTTCACAAATGTGCAACAAGCGCAAGAACCACAACAAAAAGCAAATGAAATTCTGTGAAAAGAGGGGGATATGCCATGTAGCATTATCTTTAATGTAATTTTGTATTCATTTCACTGCGGGATGTGGACCAAGAGTGAAAGAGGCTAATATGTGGAAACTGCAGGTAGCAAAGTGAACGAAAAACTCTACCAGTGTTAGTTTGATTCAGGCCTTTTATTTCAAACCCTGGGGAGGATTTTTCTTTTTATTTTGCTGCTTGATGACCAAAGGAGAAGCCTGGGCTGTTTGTACCTCTGTGAAAGATGGAAGGCTTGGTGGGGGTGCGCTTTGGTTTTTTTCCAAGCACCGCAGGTAGCCATCATGGTCATCGTTCTCTTAAGCTAATTATTAGAACCTATCAAACTGTGGCTGTTTACTATTAACATTTATTTCAAATACTGGCCTGTTTAAAGTGATGATGTCTATGTATTTCTTTTAGCAGTTTATTTGAGTACCAATCCTCTCGCATTCTCTCTGTACCTATTCTCTGTTCAGACCTAGTCCCTGTCTCTGTGGGATGCCATTCAACAGCGTGACCCCCAGTAGTGCTTATGTTTGACACTTCAAACTTGAGAATCAAATGTAGTTTGTCAGCATGTCAAAATGACCTTTATTAGCTTCTGGCTGGATATAAATTTTTCTCTTTGAAGTGTTCCCTTTAGTTGGAGTTTTTTGCAAATGAAGTTTATATTATAAATATCAGTTTCATTCAAAGTGTAAAACTATATTTCATACTTGGATATTTTGCATATCTGATACATTTTTAATGTTTTGGGAAAATTTCTTAGATGATTGGTTTCATTTAGTTCAGAGAAACTTATACCTATGGGCCTCAATGACAGCAGGAACACAATAAAATGTTTTACGCAATTATGATCATTTTGTTGCCACATATAGATATTTTCACCACTAACAATAGGGTAAAGCATTAGATATACCATATGCTGATTAAGCCTTGCCATCAGTATAAAGTGCAGCTAATGGCTGCTAATATAGAAACAGAAGAATCCATTGCTGATTGTAACCTGGAGAATTAACACAGGAAATGATTCAGACTAGTCTTTCAGCCTTTTAAAGACTTATTTAGCAGATTTTAATAGTATTATATTGTTTTGGAGGCACTACGTATAAATTATATACTGTGTATATGTAGCACTCCACTTATATTCATGTTTAACATCTTCCAGTATGAACCTCACTTCATGCATTATAGCATCCAATGGGTGTGGATGTAATTTTGCTCAAGAATGGTCATTTAAATGTAAAACCAGCTAACCCAGCGAAAAGTTGCTTATTCATGGTCACTTCCGAGTTGGAGAGAAGGGGTTTTCCCATTCCTTTGAAATTACACGCCACAAATATTCTGGAGAGTTTGTGGACAATGATGTCAGATTGTTCCAGGGTAAGAGGGCTTGTAGCAGGAAAACCACTGAAGTGAAATGATTGCTGTTCTTGTGATGGAGATTTCTAGTGAAACATTTGGTGACTGGGGTCAGATGTGGTGAGCTCTGCACCATCCTGTTTACTTCCTGACCTCGAGGCTTGGGAAGATGTTAACAGCATTATGTTGACTGTGAATGGTGAACACACTTCAAACACTTAGAGACATGCTGACACACAGAACTAGACCTTTCTTATAAATGTCTTGGTTATTAGATTATTGTTTTCTATTTTCCGCACCCAAAGATCCCAAATATCCAATGTTCTATAAATGCTGTCTTGGTGATGCCAGATGCTGGTGAATGTCAACGAAGCCACAAAGTGCATTGGGAAATCTAATGCAACCTGCTAGGAATTCATTCATGATGTGATGTAATGAGCCACCACCGTTGTACAGACATATCACGAAACCTCAGAACAAAGAGGGATAATAAGCTGATGTTTCATTGGTTGAAATCAACTGCCAGAGTCACATGTCAGCAAATGTCATCATGAGGTTGATTGGACCACCCAGAGGTTGGCCATTAAAAGCCATGCGGTTTCCATTGAAGAAGTTCCAGAGTTGCAACCCAAAGGCCATTCCCCCTGCCCACCAACCCCACAGATCCAGAGCCTGTGATCTATGGCTGGGGTCCCCTTCCGCAAATTACTGTGTTTAAGAAAGAACCTGCATGGACGAAAGAGAAACAAGGCCCCCAGATCTTTACAGAGGGGAATGTCATTCCTAACGTTTCCTCCCAAGAAGAAACGAGAAGTAGAACAAATCATCTGATGACAGTCATACAGCAGACCCCAGGCTGTCTATTATGGTCTATTATGACCATGCGAAGATGGGGGGAGTAGTCGGTGCAAATTAATTGCCCATCACTTGTCAGTGCAGTGCAGGAAAAGTAGCAGTGTGCAACTGTCTCTGAGAAGCTGTCAGCCAAGGACAATGAATGCATCCCATTTCTTCCCCACCTTCTTACATATGATTTAATAAAAAGAGACATGGACCACAGACAGAGCTGTGAGGGAGCGTACAGCAAAAGCAATGTGGTCAGGTTGTAAACACACAGACGTGAAGAGGAAGAACAGGATTACAAACAGGTTTGATCTCCTTGGGGCTGTCCAGACAGGCTGACAGGGGAGGAGGGGAGAGGGGAGAAGGCGGGAGAGAGAAGCAGTGATTTGGGCTCCTTTTATTCACTCCCCCCCCCTCCCATCAACTACCTCTCTCTTGCCAGCAGCGTTGTCATTTGGGCTGTCCGGATACAGCTGAAGGTCCGGCATTGAAAGAGAAACTGCAATGAAGCAAGAGACAGGCAGACAAATGCTCCTGGAGGCTGAAGTCTTCAAGAACAGCTGAGACCCACCAAGTCATTAACGGTTCAATTTTCAATAGAGTCATAACGTACATAACCAACTGTCTATATCTGTTTCTCCATTGTTCATTGTTTTGAAGGCCCTGACAAAGAAACTACACTCATTTTTTCAACCAGAGTTGTCAAAGGAGAGCACAAACTACCTCCAGTGCCGAACAAATCAAATTGAATCCCTTATTATAGTTTCTTTTTCTCAAATAAATCAAAAGCTTGTTTTAATTCCAGTGAAATTGACTTCCATTTATCTTTATCCAGTCGTAATATTATCCTCTTTGTTCATGTCCTATTGGTCTAGGAATGAGTTAGAACAGGCAGATCATGAGATAATGATGGTGAGTCTTTTCTTCCAGCAATGAAGCCCAATGTTAAGATGACACGGTGTAGAGATGAAGCACGTCCTCCCCAGCCAATTTAGACGGGAGAATTAAAGGTCCAGCTTAGTTAGAAAATGAATCGTGTCCTTCAAGTTAACGTGTGACATCTAATATCATTTGTGGCTAAAAGGCAGATGTCGCTTCTAAAAAGCGTGACCGATCAGTTCCATCTCATTCCCTTTAAAGAATTTATAGAATTAAAATGCAGTGTGATTCAAATGTCATCTTCATTATTGGCTAGAAATTAAGCTCTGAAACTATTTTAATGATTGACTTCAGTTTTTGAACTGTATATCATAGTAACCACTGAGGAATAATCACACTGATCTTTAAATATTTAATGGTTTCAGTTGATATGATCCCTAAGCACATTTAATGTTTCATGCAGCAGCAGCAGCCTAAAGAAAGTTGTTTATGCATGTAGCATAATGCAGGTTGTACTGACAAATGAGATGATAATACACTGAATGTAAATGTATGTGTTTTAATTAGATCCCTGGATAGTAGATAGTAATTCTCAGTAGTTATGATAGTGCTCTATGCCTGTATGTACAACTTACTGTATGACTTCTGTAGCTTGTGAGTACACGTGTTGCACATTGAGCCACTGTAGTAACAGACAGATCTGGTTCTTATAAACATTTTGAGCCCATGATGAGTTTCTGTATGTAAGCGGCCATGATGGATCTCCAAAGATGACAAAGAAGGAAATGACAAACGATGATGCCCTGCCAATCTGTGCAGACGCAAGTGCTCACACACACACACACACACACACACACACACATGCACATATCAAATAGAGCTGGAACATCTGTCAGACACTGGACCAGTGGTTTAGTTGAAAGATGAGGAGGGGTCTGGTGAACGCTCTGCTATTCATTTATCTCGCATTGCTGCCCATTGGTTTTAATTATGGTTGGCTCTTTCAAGTCAGAAACAGGCATGCTTCAAAAAAAGAGCTATCCTTTTTGTGTTTTACCATTGTTTCTGTGGGGCTTTGCACACGGGGCAAGAGTGCACGTGCATGTGTGAAATCTTCCTGAATGTCATTCAGTGCCCCCCCCTTCACCCATCTGTGTATTTGCATGTCTTCACACATTTTTGTAACTGATGAGCATTTTTGTGTGTATGTCAGTGTACATTTTGCCTGTGTTTGTGTAGAACTGGTCTGCCTTATTTTCTCAGCACAGCTGCAATACGACTGGATTGATGTGTAACCCAAGCCGGCACTTTAAAGGGCGAGAGGCCTGGACAGACGTGGTCTTGCTAGTATACCAGATGGGGCTTTATGATGAAAAGAGCATAATCCCCATCCAGGCATCACTTCCATCACTTGTGCACTACAAAGCCATTCATAGCTTTTTTTATAGCAAGAAATAATCTTTTTTCACAGTCCCAGGCAGAGCACAGATTTTTGTTTCTCTCCTCCCTTTTTTGCTTTCTATCTTCCTCTTCTCACATCTCTCTGTTTTCCCATCCCCTGATATCACCCACATCTCTCTCTTTGCCACCCTCCTCAACCCCTCCACCCTCACTTTGCTCTTGAAGACTTGCAAATGTGGCATTAGCTAATATTCAGAGGTCCAGGCAAGCGATCGCTTTTTATCCACCAGGGCCCTACTGATTGAGCTACAGCGTGTGCATTAGAAATTAGTTCTGCGCTGGAGCTAGCAGGCGCTGTGCCTCTGATTGGTATTCACTATACATGTCACTGCAGGACATGCTAGTTTCGGGTTATGGGTTTACTCTCTCTCTTCCTATGATTCTGTATGTCTCTCTGTCACCCTCTCTAATTCCAACCATAGTAAATGCCTTTTTTACCACTGTCACTTACAAAGAAGACAGCAAATTGGACACAGGGGCCATTAATAGGCTGGGCTAGGCCTCTGCTGCAAAAATCGTTGACATAATTTTCCATTGTTGTCGTATTAAGCAGCGTGGCTTTCAGATAGTTCACTGCATTGGATATGACCCCTCCTGTCCCCTCTCTGGTTAGTAAGAGACTACAGTGTGTTATATATCAGATATTAGAAAACAGGCCTGACTTTTTTCTTGAAACTCAAAGCTTGATCACACAGTCTCTCTCCAATTTCCCTAGTGTCGTTAATAAGTGTATTTCTATCTCATTATCAAACGTATTGTTTTCCACACTGCACACTTTTGCACAGTTTGCACTCTACATCTGTACATACTCTCTGAAACCCACTGGCCTGTTTAGACTAAGTGGTTCATTTTTAATTGTAAAGCACATACAGTGGGTCCTCCCTGTTTCTTTCACTTGTATTCCTCCTTCTAAGAGCTTCACTATGAACACCAGGGGAATGAAGGATTTCTTTCTGTCTTAGACTTACATCACGCTTGCACAATATGTCAGGAATTGGACTTGCATTTATATGAAGCCTGCATGAAAACTGACATGGCAGAAGTGGTGTGTGGCTTAAGCACAAGTTAGCTATGATATCCTCACTGGGACTCAGGCAGTGACGTACACCGGAACACCTGCGCGTCAGTGGTGGATTTGCTACTGTGATTTCAAGGAACTGTTAATCACATTAAGAGAAGGAGGCCAATGGAGAAAATAAACATTTTACACCATACAAATACAACGTGTCTTTTTCAATTCTATCAAAATAAACACGAGATGCAGGCATGAGTGAAATGCCCCTATCCAGCCTGATGTACTAGTCATAGTACATCAGGAAAAACACTTTATGAGGAGGCTTAATGTGAGGAGATATTTAAGTGGTGAGAGCACGCTGTGTCTTAGCTTTGTGGGCCAGCAGATTGTTGAACACATCAATGTGTTTCCAGTTCAAACTTCCTCTTGTACTTTCCCTTTAGGAAAGAGAAAAAGAGAGAGGGGTGGTGTTGGTGGTGAGTCAATACTCCCTCCAATCCAAGATACAATCACTCCTCTCCTGCTGAAATCTAAGGGGCTATCTGTTGGTTCCTTCTTGTGGGCCTTGTTCCAGGTTTGCCTTGGCCTTCTTCCAGGTGTGGGAAGTGAAGTGTAAACAGTTTACAGATCTGCTGTGGCTGGGGAGGGCCCAGGGCTTTAGCTGGGAGGAATGTAACTTGAACACCACTTCAGAGGGAGACATCACTTCGAGATGGAGCATTCATGCATATTTTGTCAGGGCCTATCAGGAAACTGACCCGGCAGTTCAAGGGAGAACTGGCAGGTGAGAATGCCTGCTGACGTCAGTGATCATGTTGGGGGTGGGTGTGATAGCCCGTAGTCTTTTACCCCATCAGCTATCTATTATAGCAAATTGTAGAAGGGCTAATATTGATTTTACATAAGATACAATCAGGGATGAAAGTAGTTTTAAATTCTTCCTGGTACTATTCCTAACCCTAACCATATATATATACAGTATATATTTAATTTAATATCTAAAAAACAATCACAAATATATATAAAACATGCCAAATGTGTGTCACCACACCAAAAGAACATTTGGAATTTTGTTGAAATCATTTATCACCCATCCTGGTGTATCCAGTGGTGAGCATTTTCACTTGTCTTTACTGGAAACTAAAATTGTATTCAAGTTTGCAGGGCTTAGGTACAATGCATTGCTTAGACATATCATTTTATTAAGCAACTTTATGACTGGTTCAAATGGCTTTAATGGGAATTAACAGCAGATAAACAGCAGAAAATCACTCTGCGAGGAGGAACATCAACAAGTACAAGGAAATACCAAAACCTATGTCAACTTGGGCTACAAGGACAACGGGCCTGAACTAAATTACTAGACAGTGTCAAGAGGAATGTAGTAACTTAACTGACTGAAGCAAACCATGAACGCAAAAACTTACAAAACGATCAGGAAAGGGCTATGTCCATGAAATCACAGGAGCCTGTGGCTACAGAGAGTGAGAGCAGAATCCTTGACTAAGCAGAAGCCAAACAAACAAAGTGTAGCCAAGGAAAGTCCAACAACAATCTGGCAAGTGGTGAGTGTGGCAACAGGGCTTATATACAAAGTTAATTGCTGAGTGGCAGCTGGCAGGGGCGAGGCTTGTGGATGTATATGTAGCAGGCAGCAGAGAGGGCTGCAGAGGTGTAGCTAAGTGAATGTGTAAGTGTATGAATTAAAGCAGGTAGGTATGTGTGTCTGTTAAAACCCTTCAGAAAGACAAAAACAATGCTAGGAATTATGTGAACAATGGTGCAGATGACACGGCCGGAAATAAAATATATATTACAGCAAGTATACCACTAGCCTAAGAGATGGACAGGCTATGTGAATATAGGGCATAGAAGTAAATGAAAAAGACTAAAAGTCAGGACAAGACAGGGATCGTCACACCCACCTTCGTGCCATTAATGTTTTCCATTATTAGATCAGATCCATTATAAGGTAAATTAACCAGTTCTTGTGAAGGTATTTATTATTGTTGAACATAGTTTTCCTATCAGCAGCAGCAGCCTGACCAACTCAGAGAGGAGGCTGCAGCCTCTCAGATGTACACTGATTTCAAGCTGAAACAACATGTTATAGGTTCGTGGCGCTAAACACAAAATAATAAAGATAATACTAATACTGCTTCCACAGGCTATTATCACTGTGAATCTTTGCTGAATCAGTCGACACAACATCAGACGTACTGTACATACATTTATAGATTGGTTCAGATGTCTGCAACCAGGAACAGTTAGTATTTTTAGCAAAGCTGCGAGGTCAGCAAGCTGATGAGGAACTATATCAAACTTTAGTTATGAAACACTAGTGCTACATATAGCAACAAGCTTTAGCTGCTTGCTCTGAGTGAGCACACGAACACATCATTGGTGTAATCAGCATCATGCATGTCTAAAAATCACATTGTGTCACATTATGTGGATGTGCTGCTGCTGTTGTCTGAGAATGAACAGAGCTGAGCCTGCTGTTGCTGTCGCACTGAAAAACTCAGTACAGGAAAATGAGGTGCTGGCAACAAAGAGCTTTGAGGAAGTAGACACGTATCTCCAAGGACATATACCACCCAGCAGATCAAAGGACCTAGAGGACGTGTTTGATGGGGAAACCACACTGCTTTTCAAAGCATTGTAGTCCTGCATCTCACTAGCCCATCAAGACCCATGATAGAAATTCTAATGCGTCCGCCTGTCAGTTAATTGAAGCCCCATTCTGTCCCCTGG
The DNA here is from genome assembly GCA_900302695.1 of Helostoma temminkii. Taxonomy (NCBI): domain Eukaryota; kingdom Metazoa; phylum Chordata; class Actinopteri; order Anabantiformes; family Helostomatidae; genus Helostoma; species Helostoma temminkii. The sequence continues at coordinate 178,883 of OMLM01003376.1, forward strand.
GGGACAGCAGGCTTGTCTTTAGAGAGCATCTTTGTCCTGCTGCATGCTCATTATTAATTGTTATTGCTCAATAACCTCCTCAGTAACAAAATTTATTGTTTGAGTGTGTTTTTGTGTCTTGTCACCAATGTCTTGGGAGAAGACACTGATGTTTGACAAAGAAAGAGATCATAGCTATCCACATATTCACTCATTTCATATCAGCCTGCCTTTGGGGATGTACTGTGCTGGCTGGTGAGATGTTTGGTTGTCAGTGTTGTTGCATTTGATCATGGGGTGGGGGAATTCATAGTCTGTACCTTTTTTATTCTACATAACAACAGACTATATGGTAGAGGACATGAGAAGGACATAAGAAGAGATTCAGCTTAAAGCAATGGTATGTGACAAAGCACAATCATTGTATATTTGACTTTGAATTGATCAGTACACCCCCGTACACATGCATAACAGAGAGAGAGAAAGTCCTCAATGTGCTGTCATTCCAGAGACATGTCCTCTTCCCAAGAGACCAGCAATCTTGCAGACAGACAGGAAGTCAGCCCTGTCTGTGTGTGAAGTTCATTGAGAGGAGGAAGTGATGAGCAGCGTCAGTCAATCTTAGCTCAGCCATGTTTCATATATGGCAGATGTGCAGAGCAGAATAACGTATACGCATTTGATCTTCGTGAAGCCGAGCAGACCATATCATGCATCTGTCTGTGTTATCTTGCCGGGAATCATATTTGACATGCACAAACCCGTGCGTGTTTCCAGTTTAATGTGTTTCACCAGTGAGAGGGATGTCGATGCATTCTGCTGTCAGTTCTGACAAATTATTTGTTAAAACCTTGACAAATAGTATTAGGTTTAAGTGATACCATAGCATGTCTGCAGCTGTGGCAGCCTGGAGGACTCGCCGGGGGCTCTGTGGACGTAAGTTATACTCCAAGCATGGACACTGCCTCTTGTTTTGGGTCCAAAGAGCACTTGGATCTCTTGAACAAATCACCTCCCTCACCGTGGTTCATTGGCATGGTGCACAGGGTTTCTATAGTTTCCCACTGTCTCTCCTATCTCCAGACCAAATGACCGGTTAGGACATCGAAAGGGAAATTGTGTGCATTCCTCCATAATCGTAAGAGGTATTTACATATGCTCTCTAAATAATTATGTGGTCCAGCTGGGAGCATCCAATGAATTTTTCACAAAAGCACTTTCTGCTATTTACATTCCTAAAATGTAATGTGGTTTACTTATGCAGCTGGACGGCACAAATCAAAGCATTCATTCCCGGGGACCAAGTGCAGGCAAAAAGACACAGAGAAAGAGAAAAAGAGGGAGAGAGAGCGACAGGAGGGGGGCTGAGGAGAAAAAGTTCAAAGCGTATGAGGTCAAGCTTGAGGGTCACTCTCTCAGCGCCTTTTCACTGCCTGCGTGAATACATAACTGGCAATTGACTTTCTAATCGGGAGGGGCCTCATAAAATATGCAGTTTAATAATAACGGTTATCATGGGTCCTTTTTTATTTCCACACTGTGTTTTAGTCTAGAAGCATCTAAAGCGAGATGCATATTAAATAATGATGGGGCCGCTGCTGCTGCCTGCTTCCCTTTGGCTGCATGACTTGCCTGTGAAATTCAAAATAACATTCAACCATTTCCCTCTACCCCTCACCCATAAAAGTCTTTCCCTGCTGGATTTTCCTCTGATTGGATCAAAGCTTTGACCTGTGTTGCCAGGTGGCCCTTCCTGGTCCCACTGTTCCCTCCAGAATAGGGACCCTTGCTGAGACACCTAGGAATTACCTTGACGATGGCGTAGACTGCGGCTGTCACCCAGTCCTTGTCTGTTTGATGTCACCTCTGACACCTGCCTCTGTAGCGATCGCCAGAGAGATCTGAGTCCTTGCTAGGCAGTGAATAATAGAATACATCTACCTGTCTTCAGCCACTGTTGTCACCTGTGCTCCCTATGATGAAATGTTCCCATGCTTACCTTCAGGGATGATATGTTTTTCCTGTCTATTCCAGGGTACAGAGCGAGGCGTCCGCGGTCAGCCCGTGGAAAGAGCTGTCGACAAGGTGGCTCAGCTGGCAGTGCTCGGCGTTCTCATGGGGCCAAAACCTGCCTGAAGTTGAGTGCCAAGGACACTGAGGAATGACAAGGGACAGCTGGTGAAGAGGAACTCTTCACTCTCTGAGCAGACACAAGGGACCACAGTCAATAGTGAGACTTACCAAGTGATACTTAACAGCCTTTTCTTTCGCATTCACCATTTCAAGTTTGTTTAGCATTTGTATTTTTTATTTATTAAGCGTATAATAGACTATAACTACACTATATGGACAATGGTATAGGGTTGTTTTTCAGAGTTTGGGATAGTCCCCTTGTTTCCAGTAAGGGCAGTCTTAATGCTTCAGCGCAACAAGACATTTTGGAAAATGCTATGCTTCCAAATTTGTTTGGGGAAGACCCTTTTCTATTCCACACATGACTGTGCCTCAGTGAAAGCAAGGACTATAAAGACATGGTTTGATGAGTTCAGTATGGAAGAACTTGACTGGCCTGTTCACAGCCCTGACCCCAATCCCATCAAGCACCTTTGGGATGAACAATGGAGATTGTGAGCCAGGTCTTCTTGTCCAACATCAGTGCCTGACCTCATAAATGCCTCACAGAATGAATGGGCACAGATTCCCACAGAAACATTTAGAAATCTTGCGGAAAGCCTTTCAAGAAGAGTAGAAGCTGTTAAAGCTGCAATTTTGCAATATTTGGAGTAATGGTCAGGCAGGCTGAATGCTTTTGTCCATATAGTGTACGCATATATGTCTATTTTAAGTATGTAGCTCCTCCTCTAATCAGTGTACCCACATTCATTCTGTTCATATTTTTATTTGTAACACTGACTCCACAGTATTGCTCCTTTTGTGGACCTTTTGTTTTCATTGACAGCTCCCCCTTTCTGTTCCTCATGCCAGAGGTTCCTAACAGACCTCTGGCTTGTCAGGCTTAGCACGGTGATGCTTGGAAAGGGATTCCACCACTGCTCACAGCTGTGCAGGAGGACAACACTTTAACATGTCGATCCCTGCAAATGAGGTTTTGAGGATTGGCAAGTGCTGATGCAGGGATGGATGGATCCTGTGAAGTTTGCAGAGGGTCCGTGATGGACTGTGTTTAGCAGCTGTGAGAAGGAGAGAGCTGTGGTTTGGCCCGATGTATCGTTTCCGTAGCTGCTGTCACTCTTCGTGGTAAACGACCAGAAGGAATATTGTTGCCAGTTGGCTGACGATGTGACGTTTTATTTTTCTGAGTTAAAGTCAAAATACCCACTAATTGAATTTTACATGCTTTTAAAGCAGATTTAGTAAGAGGTCACTCACAGTCCAAGATAGCAGCAATTACACATCCATCACAGACACATGTATGGTAAATCAGTATGGAGGAATTAATGATCATGGCTGTGTGGCTGCAATGGTTTCCATCAAAGCCACTGCCCTCATGGAGCACATGTGTGTGTCAGACATCATCTGCTGTGAATTATTGTGGTCTGGGAATGTCTGTGGTTTGATCTGTCCCCCACCATTTTGTCACCATCTGTCACCTCTTATACCCTGAATGAATGTGATATATTCCGTGACCCACAAAATATGAACACACAAACTCTTTCTTGTTTGAAAGGATTTATAGTATTTTTTTTTGGCCTTGATGAAGGCCATACACACATCACAAACACACCGGAAAATATGACCTGCCATCCTATATATTTGTAAGCACCTTCACCTTCTTTTCTCTCTCCTCTTATTTCATTCCTTAATTTACGATCTCTGTAACTCTCTATAACACGTTCCATCTTCCTTAATGTAAGCCTTTCTCTTTCTCTAAATCATCCTACCTACAGTACTTCTGAATTCTCTGTCTACCCCTCTATCTGCTTCTCTCTAATCTGGTTGGAGATAGATTCCTCACTCCTTGGATGCACACAGAAATGCTCAGCGTTCTGGCATCAGCACTTCCTAAAGTGGGCTGCTGCCACCTCTGTTCCAGCTGGAGCCTCAGCACTTTTCTCTGCCATCCCCACCTCCCCCCCAAAAAAATCCTGGAGAGAGTGAAGGACATATGAGAGTGGGAGGGAAATCCGCTAAATCTGCCAAACTCAGGAATGTATTTTCATTAAAACACGTTTGTGTGGAGGGATTGGGAAGGTGGAGGAGAGAGATGGAGTATCAGAAGTGATCAGACCCAATAGCTCAATCGCTGCACAGTATTAGAGAGGCAGGGAATGAGGATTCTTTACTGGAGGAGTAGACATACAGTATATACACAGGCTGGAGACTTCTTAACAGGTGTTCAAAGCTCTGTTTCTCAGCTTGTTGCCAGGTATGTAGAGGAATAGTGTATCTATATATTTTTGCGGGTTCATGTGTACATGACCCCTTTACCATCCTTCTAAATGTCTCAGTCCTCAGATTTTCTTTCTTGTCCTGGTCAGTCTCCAGGAGTGGTAATTACCAACCAAGAAAACACAGTATTTCCTGGAAGAAGCTTATCAGAATGTGCACACCATCCACTGTCTTAAATGTGACTGGCAAGCAAGGACTGACAACACCGAGCCACATTATCCCTCTGTATCCCCCTCTACAGTTTCTCTTTACATTCATTGACAAGACATGGCCCCAGTTTATTTTCCTCCTCCCTGTCCTTTTCTCTTAAAGCTGCACTAATCAATATTCTGACATTAACAGTGAGAAAAGATACTACTACTACTATTACTAGAGTCACATCCTGACTCTCCAGTTTCCTCAGCTTAATGAAGTATTTTGCTTTTACAACTTTACTGTTCTGGTTCCAGTCTCATTGTTCACATCAACTTTGTATTCAGCAGCATCCTTCAGTGAAATATTGAAAACACTGAAAGACGAAAAAGATGTGGTCTGGATCAGAGCATATGGACTAACCTTCAGCATTTATGGTGCTTTTTCAGAGCAAGATGTAATTCAACCCTATACCATCGGATATGCAGGTGTTTTAACTAAATGCTGATAACAAACTGGAAGGTCCCTCTCCTGTTTAGTCCAGATGATGCAACGACCGTGGTTTGCAATAGGAATGTAAAATTGTGAGTAATCTGACCAGAGAACAGTTAACTGAGCTTCCAATTTGCTTCCATTGAGGACTTGACCTATGCATACAAAGATTTCTCCAGATTCACTGAATCTTTTGATGATATTATGTACTATAAATGATGATATATTCAAAGGCTTTGCAATTTCACATTATTCTGAAATAGTTTGGCAATTTGTAGATGCAGCTTTTCACAGATTGGTAAACCTCTCTCTATGTTTACTTCTGAGAGACTCTTCTTTTATACCCAGTTTTGTTGCCGACCTGTTGGCAGTTAATCCATATATTCTTGTTAGTACCTCTTACTTTTCCAGTCTTTTTTAGCTTCTGTCCCAACCTCTTTGAGACATGTTGCTGCTATCAATTACAAATTACTTAAAATGAAACATTTTCACAGTTTAAGCATTTTATGTGCTCTCTTGTATATAAAATAAGTTCATGAGATTTGCAAATTATTGCATCGCAGATTTTACAAAGATTTTTGGAATTGGGCTTATGGCTGGTGATCACAGTACACCCCTTACGAAAAAGAAGTATATTCATGTATACTTATAGTATACTTCGTTTAAACTAAACATGGGCAAGTATACCTTCAGTATATGTTTCAGGTACTTATCAGAGGTAAACTAAAAAGTGGGCCATTTAGTTCCAAGAAGTATTAAAATAGTATACTAGCAAGTATACTGGAAGTACATAGAAGTATACTTACTATACTTAAAGTATACTTAAGTATACTTAATAAAATTAACTTTAAGTATACTACTTTTTTGTAAGGGACCATTTAATTGCACCAGCTCGAAGTGGACAAAGAATTAGTTGACACAATCTGATCTTGGTCATACCCCCATCTAGGTGAACTAGCGAGTAGTGAATCAATGTCAAATCATTATTCAAACTTTCAAATGTCTACGTTCAAATGTCAGGTCTAACTTTGTGTAAATATGTTTTGATTGTTGACTTAACAAGACAGAGTCACCATTTGGTGACTGTTACAATAACGGAAAAAGATGCCAGCTAAACCTACAAATTTTCCCTTAAACACCTGATCCAGGTGTCTAGGTTGATATTTCACCACAAGACTGTTACATCCGATCCTGTAGCTTGGCAGATGCCTCTCTCTCTCTCTTTCTGTGTTTCAGCACTTTGTTATCTGTCTCATATAGCTCCCCGAGGGTGTATATTATCACCTAACAGACTGAAACCAGGAAGGAATGTATCAATCAGTGTCATTCTGTGGTTTCAGTAATCCCTGTCTTTGTGTAATAGGCTGCTGGAATCCACCTTTTCCACAAGCTGACTCAGTCGGATGAACAGACCCACCAGGCTTTATAGCTGCCTCCTTCCCTGGATGCTAGATGCACATGGGGACCACCCCCTGGATAAAAAGAGCAGATTGCTCCCTTGATCAGCAGGAATGAACTCTTGCATTGCTTTAAACATACACAAACACATAGCGAGAACAGCAACCAAGCATGATTACATGTACACAAAACAGGAGGGAACACCACGCAACAGATTATTATGAATCTAATTTGATGACACAAACATACAAACACATATTGAAATTCATCACTGCATGTGTACACACATTTATTGAGGCATGTGTGCAAAGGCACTGCCAAATTTTTACCCATCATGTCATGAAAATATCAAATTGCTCTGCATCACAAACACACCAGTGCTCAAATAAATACACATGAAAGGCACATTTAGAGTAAGCATGACGGACAGCTACACGTACAGAGGGGTATCCCTTATTAAAGCCAGCCACAGTGTGGTGTGTGCTGGCCATTGCTTGTATTGGGGTGTAAGCTGACACCTTAATGCGTGATGCTCTTGTCGTCAGTGGGTTGCAATGTGCAGGCCAGATGAGGCTCTCCATTTGCTCAGTATCACCACGTACAGTCAAACCCCTACAAGAGACGCCTCCTGTCAATCGACCTCTGTCTTTCTGCTTCTACTTCCTGCCTTGCCTGATGCAAAGAAGGCTGGTGCGGAGACGGCGAGACTGGAAGATGCAAGGGCAAAGAGAGAGAAAGGAAAGGGTCAGAGGAGAGAGATAGGGATGAAGGGAAGGAGACAAAAAAAAGATGGAAACCGGGAAAGATGAGAAGCAGAGAAAAGCGGGGGAGTAAAACTAAAGAGAGGGGATGGTGGGTGTTTCTCTCTTTATTGTTGCTTCTTTAGAAAATAGCTTTAGTCTCTGTGTTTGGCTGATAGCACTGCCACTGGCACACGAACACACATTACACATGCATACGCACACACACACCTTTTGCTTGCTCTACATGGCAATCACCATGGTAACAAAATGTACAGAACACAATCGGTGTGGGATATTTTTAAGTTTCAAAGGCATGGAAACAACAATAGGGACGACAAAGGGAGGAAGAGACAAGAACTGGGGAGAGAGAGGGAGAGTGAGAGGACAAGACTTACACCGATCTAAGTGCAAGCAGATGGATGTGTGAGCGTGTGTTTGCGAGTGTGTGTCCAAGGTCACAGCCCAGAACCATCTGTATGGGAAAAGGGGAGCGGGAGGGATGGAGGGTAAAGGGAAAGTACAAAGGACAGGACCTAAAACACAGTAAAGGCTCAGTTCACCCAAATGGCAAAAAACACATCTTTTTTTTAAGCTGTTTCTTGTTGCACAGATAGTTTTGGTTTTATTTGTGCTAATACGTCTTTCTGCCTCCATGGAGGTGAATGGAATTTAATTTATAGTGTTAAAGCAACTTTTTCGCAACAACTGCCCCGTCACTCTGGATAATACACAGAACGTGCTCATTTCAAGGTGAATTGGCCCTTTAAAGTAACAGAAACAGCATGAAAGATGAAAAGTGCTTTTTAGGAGCCCTTTATTTCTCTTCGCTCCAACATAATTTGAAGTAGTGCTGGTTACGTGGGTCACTGGGTGCATGCACACGCACCTGTACACGGATCTGGTGGCCTAAATGCAAGCATGTGTGTCTTTCTGGGTGTGTCTGTGTATGTGTGTGTTCTTCCCGATAGCAGCTCATCCCTCCTGTCTACGTGTAGATTTAGCAAGGACAGCTGAGTTCATTTCAGAAGTTGAAGCAGGTCGGAGGTCAGACAACGGTGTAGGTGGCCTCTTGTACTCAGATCACAATCTAGCAGTTGGCAAATAAATCAGGGTCTTGCTGAGTGGTTTGGCGAGTGTGACATACCTCCCACACTCCGACTCTCTCTTTCTCCTTTCCGTCCCTCTCTCCCTGTCTGCCCGTCTGTCTGTCAGTCTCTCTTTTACGCTCTCTCTCTCTTATGCACACATACACTCATATCCAAGCCAAAGGCAACCCAGAAAGCTACATCTGGCCCGGATCTCCCCAACTGCACATGAACAACGCTTCCACCTTGAAAATCTCTTTGTTTATCAGTGTAGCTTTGGCAGCTAACTCTCATTTTTTTCAGTGTAGTGCTTTACTTTTTTTTCGTTCATCTAAGGTTAGATAGAGTTTGACACATATTTAATAGTAGTTGACTTATTTATACATATCAGGCTGCAAATATATTCCAGATGTTATCACTTGTACAGCAGCCATTCACACACTGTGGCTTAACTACATGCACGCACAAGCATAAAAGTGTACATGGCACAGATAGGCAGAGAAAAATATGCACGCATGCAAATGTGTTCACACATGCTGTATACACACAGCTAGAGTTTGATAGCCTCCCTTTATTCCTCCGTGCTGTTTACTCGTGTTCCGATTCGTGGCGCATTTACGTAATGCTTTCCGCATCAAAGTGTAGCTGTTTACCACTGTTGCCGAGAAACATTGTTGGTCTACACAAGAGAAAGAGCGCAGGGGTGAAGGGAGCCACATGAATATGACCGACCATCCGCATGGACCCTTAAGGAGTCGCATTGTCTACTGTCCAAGCAAAATGTGTAACATGGTATCAACCCGACAGTCATTCTCCGCTTGCGATATTGTAGTGTCACAAGAAACATTTGCAGAAAACATTGGGACTGAACCTTCAGGTCTCATTCGGGTTCAGGAGAAGCATACTGTGTCTTGTACATTACGAAATATTCAGCTGAACCACACCTGCTCTAACAGAGAGCAGCAAAGCAAAAACTGGAATGTATTTATTTATTATTGCATGATTTCCTATTACCTTATACTCATGATATGCCCATGATAACTGGACAACAATTTAAAGGGCTGCTAAAGAGAGTTTTTGTTCTCATGCAGCTTTTTATAAGCAGGCGTTAAAGTTCTACATCAACATACACTTTTGTGCTAACCTTGGACATGTTCCTGGTGTTTCACACGGTGCTCCTGTATTTGTGCTTTTCTCTCTCTTTTTACTCACTGGTCCTAAAAACAACAATGTCACGTACACTATGCTCCAATCAAGATTTAGCTAAATTGAAATCGAAACCTGATGATCGTTGCGAGCTGTTTGCTTAAGTTGCCAGAGCTGTCATTTAAATGTGATCAACCCACACCAACACACGTGTGATGGAGAATTTCTTCAGTGTAAAATTCTCTGATAATAATAACTTTCACTTTAATTGTTGCTTATTTAGTCAGAAATATTTAGGGTTGCAAGGATATGTTTCAGCTTTTAGAGTCAGCGTGTCTCACGACTGCAACTCATTCCTCCAATTAGATCAGTTTATATTCCAGCAGAACAGGTTATACAATTGCATAGCACGTTGCAGCATTTTGGACTGTAGGGATCCGTTTTCTCAGAGCGCCGCTCTGTCAAGATGATTTACCATTAGTGAAACCAAAGCAACAGTTAAACTGTGTGTATTTACTTTGCCTTCGGGGTTGAATCCACTGATTGCAGTGATTCTCTTAGTAAGCCGATATGGCTCTGAAGTTTTGCTGCTATAAACTCGGGTGTGACACAGACCCTTAAGGCTTCAGTGTGCTTCAAACAAAGTAATTGTCAAACAGTCTGAAAGCTGCTCCAGAAACACTTTTCAGACACCAGAATTAGCGCAGATGCATCAGACAATTTGTGTAAATTGTGGCAGTTTTACTAACTTTCTGAACCCACAATCTAACAAACACTCTCACTTCACTGTGTGATTGGATGAGCCTGGTTTCATTCTTAATGATACTTGCACCACAAATGTTGTACATACTAATCTGTTTCAAGCTATTTTTTTGCCTTAAAACTTAACTACAAATGTAAAAAACACATTTAAGCATGTATCTATTTCCGTGACTCTGGCTGTAGTTTGTGTCTATGAAACTATTAGCAACACAAACATATTTCACAAAACCCATGCATTAAAGGGCAGCTTCACTGTTTTTTACCTTGTTCTCCACTTTTCTGACACTTCTTGTCATGGTCATGTGCCATAAGACCCAGAAGTGACAAATTCATACACATAAAAAAGATTAGTGTTGAGTAACTGTCAGCTGTCTGTAAATAATTATATTCTTCAAAATGTTTCTTATTTCCCTTTTGTTTATTCATTGATTTATGCATTTATTTATTTTCATATATTTTTTCCTGTGGTATTTACTTAATCCTTTTGAGTAAATGCTTCTTAGTTTGATTATGGGTGGAATGGTGGGGGTTGTTAATGTGTTTTCATTGTAAAAATACAAAAAAAAAAAAGCTTTACTTTTATCCAAAAAGCCAGATGACACCATTAAAAGCTAGTGATGTGATGTTTAAATACAGGGAAGCTATTAAGAAGAACAGAGAGAAGTTTATCATCTGTCATGCACAGTACATGTACTCTTTAAAGTACAGTAGAACCATAGGAGCTAGAGAATTGGTGAAGTTGCGCTTTAAGTGGAGGCCTTGCTGCTGTATATCTGCAGTGAGGGCACCCACAGGTCTCAAGCTTATTCATGGCTGTGACTTGTACCACATTCATTTTTTTTGGAGCAGTGATCCAAACTGGAGACGACAGACCAGTGTCGTGTGTAGCTGCAGATAGGGCAGGTTGAGCTCAGCGTGTGTGTGACTTTTACCATGACGATATGCCTCAAAAGATAATTTAGAGATTTCTGTGTTTTGCTGCCAGGTTACCCCACCACCTTCGCCATCTCCTCCCCACCCCTCCTCCTCCACGTCCTTCATTGCTGCGCTAACTTATTAATTTCTGTCAGCTGGTTTTCCCTGCCATTTAGAGATACTACCAAATCACATTATGTCTGTCATGGATTATGTGTACAGGCAATACATTTCCTTGAAGAAGAAAGGAAAGAAAGATCAAAGATGTTCTTACAATCACCTCTAAGTGGATATGGGAGGTAGAAGTGTTTGTACGTGTATGTGTGTGTTTGCATCCCACATATGTTTTATGGGGAATGAAGATAGCCAAGAAAAATACCTTTGGTTTCACTGGCATTATGCTCATTGCTTCTCCATATTATATAATTCTCAGGATTATTAATCACTTTACTTTTTTGGAACTCAGTGCAGTAGGTCTTCTGTGCAGCTTTGTGAGTTCAACGAGACGCACGGCTTGAGTTTTACTTAACTGAGCTAAATCTAAGGCCAAAGAGCCATATTTACCCGTATTTTGCTGCATGTGCATGTGTGTGTGTGTGTGTGTTTGTCTGTGTGTGGCAGAGGATTTAAAGCTGTCACTTTGTAATTACCTCAGCAAATACAGGCTTGGGGAGAGTTGACTGAAGTCTTCCAGTTGGACAGCCCTGGGAGAAAATGAGAAGTGACAGACCACATAACACAGCGTAGGACGTAAATAACTTTTTACCCCCCTTCCTCTCTCTCTCTCTCTCTCTCTCTCTTTTTGTCATAGAAACATGGATGATACTTCAAGGATTTTAAAAGAGAGACACAGAGAAAGAGAGGGAGCGAGGAGCTGAAATGAGAGAATATCCCTCGCTTTCATCTTTAGAAAAAATCTCTGACATCCCCTCTCACTCGCTTTGATGAAAGTCCTTTTTTTTTTTTGGTGTTTTATCCTCTTACACAAGGTGTATGTATTATAGGCTGTGCTTGTTTGTGCGATGCGAATGCGTCCCCCACGCTCACACGTGTTGTGATGAACACTGGTGAGCGCTGATATCATTTTCTCACCAGAATGTGTGTAGGTGGTATAAGGAATCTTACTTTGTGAGTGTGTGTGAGGGACTTTTCTCATTGCCAGTCAGCGTTGGAGGGCCTGGATTTTTCATTGTGTGTCTTCATCAAGTGCAGAAGTCCAGGGGTTTGTGTTCTACCCACTGGCCGCTCGTCTTCATTTTGTTGTACAGGACTTACTTCGCCATCCTGTGTTTTAGCCTTTGAGCTCCAGGCAGGTTGTTACTGAGACAAACAACACTGTTGTTACAGCAGATGTATGTGCGTGTGTGTGTGTGTGTGTGTGTGTGTGTGTGTGTGAGTCCTGCATTGATCACTGAAGAAACACTTCCACACTAGTGGAGACTGATGGTATGTGTTCCACCTACTTCAACCCCCATATATGTACATTTACACACACATATAGCACATCCTTTAAAGTTTTACCATCTTCCCTCTGGCTCTATACCACCAGTGTCTTTCTCTCTTTCTCCTTCTTCTCTCTCTTCTCCTGCCCTCCGTGCACCTCCACCGCTGTGCCTGGCTCCAGTCCAGCTATAGATTGTTAATTACAGTTAGTGCGTGATGCGCGGTCTCGCCTCCAAATACTACAGCAGGGTTCTTTGGCAGACATCAAAGCGTCAGTGTTTCATTCCATGGGGATTAGTGATGGTAGTATGTGATAATGCCCCTGCCTGCTCACCGAATTAAACGCCCATGGCTGGGCGCAGGTACTGAGAATCTAATGAAGACACACTCGCACTGGCATTCATGCACAACACATACACTTAAAGAATGAAAAAACATTCAGAAACATGACACATACAAGCAGCAAGAACATATTACTGAGAAAAATAATATTCCTCTGTCGTGATTAAACTGTGGGCTAAACACCCGAACAAGTTCTCATCCTTTTCATCAGTCTTCTCTCAGCAATAAAAAGCTTTATGCTGGTCAATATGTCTACAGAGATCTGCAGTACATTGGCTGTCCTTCACTCATCTCTCATCTTACACCCCCATGGCAAATTGGATTTTTAAACTGTTCGTTTTTGATCATTCCAACAAACTCATAATTGACTCTGGTTTCCTCTTTTCTGTCTGTTTTCCTCTTTCTTTTTCTCTCACTGTCTCGC
>OMLM01003376.1:194493-206203 GCA_900302695.1 Helostoma temminkii
TTCTGCTCTTCCTCTTCCTTTAGAGATGAATAGTTGGCCCTGGATCAAAGGCAGACCCCAACCGGCCACTCTGGCCGCCACAAAGGGGCGTTGGGTGCTGGCGTGGGGCCAGGTGCTGCACATGGCCGGGGACAAGTCATGCAGATGGGGCCTGCAGAACCCTTGTCACCCACCCCCACACTTGTATCCAAGAGGTCAGTGGCCCAAGCATCAGAATTGCTGCTTCCTGTAAGATGATCTAGTCTTGTGAGCCTGATTCCCTTTCGTTTGTTGTTGTTGTTGTGCTAGTGTTTCTCGCAGTCAGTTTATTTACTTTCTGAAACTGCCCTGTCTTTGTTTCTTTCTGCACCGATCTTCTCTGATTCTTCAGTGCCAGAGTGCGGAGAGAGAGAGAGGCCTGTGCAGCAGGAGGAGAACAAGCTGAGGTAAACATCTTTCCCCCCATGGACAGAACCATGTTTAAATGTTTGAGAAGACCCAACTAGAGTTTAGTTGAACACTTCCCTCTACTCTCAACAGCCCTTGTTTAAATATATGTACTTCAGCCAAGTCAGATGTGGCTTAGGCCAGTTCAAATAAACTGAGGTAGAGGACACAAAAAGTGGGATAGATAAAACAAATGAACAAGCTCTTGCAGTCCAAATATATATGCAACACCTAGTTTGCTTCTCAACTCCTTCAGCTGACACGTTTGCAGAATTTCTCTGAGGATTTACCAAGATGATGATGTTACCAATCTTGAATTACAGACAGACGTAATTCGATTCACCAGAATTGTGACGTGAAAAGATCATAGAGAACACATTGTTTTCTCACAGCACACGTGAAAAACATCATCTCTTTTAATTCAGTTAATTTATATAGCACCAATTTAAAACACAAGTCAGCTCAAGGCACTGAACAATGTAAGGTTTAAGACCTTACAGAATAAAGCAGTACAACTACAGTAAATGAGATTATTTAGAAACCCCAACAAATCTCACTTTAGCAGCACTGGGAGACAGTGGAGAGGAAAAACTCTTTTTCTTATAATTACGAAACCTCCAGCAGAATCAGGTTGTGTGGCCATCTGCCTCAACCGTTGGGGTAAATGGAAAGAAAGAGAGAAAAGAACAACAGATCACAGAACAATAACAACAAGAAGCAACAACAAAACATTTTTAGAACCCTGCTTAGGAATTTTCATTTCAGTTTCTATCTGTACTGTTGGGACAGTACACAACACACAGTATACCGTCAGACAAGCTTGTGAGTCTCGTATTGATTGGACATATATACCCTTCATCATGGCTTACATGTTCCAAACATGAAAGAAAAAAGAAATCCAAGATGTAAAGGAACAGATGTAAAGCACTGGTATTTTTCCACACTCTGCTCGCTGTTATGCACGAATCCGGGGCTTCAGCCATATGTTTAAGATTAGATGAATCCTTTGTTAGATGAGAACACAGTCACCAAAAGTTCTGCTGCTTCCCCATGAATCAACTGTGCTCTGTCCACACCCTCTCCTTGTGGTTTTAATTCTATTAAACCGTATGATAACAGCCATCAGATGTGTTAAGAATAACACGGCGCATTTGCAGTATGAAGGATCGTTTGAATCAAGTGACAAATATAAAAATATGGGTGTCCATTTTTTGAATGTTTAGCCTATGTATATGATCTGTGGATTAATAACTACAAAAAGTGTGTATTAATGCATATGTTTACATAAGGCTCTTGTTTATGGTAATCATCGTTGAGCAAATAATCTGATTACTTTTAGTAACACTCTATGTATCCCCCTCCAGCTATCGTTCATTAACTTCCAGACCAACACAGTGTCTTTTATAAGTGAGCATGTCACGGGTGCACTGTCGCAGTCAAAGCAAGCTGGAGCTGAGCACACTGACTGCAGAGGTGACAATAGATTCTGTGGGGTTAACATCAATTTAGTTCTCCGCTTTCAGTGGACAGTCTAACTTGGTGCAGGGACTTGAGGTGTGAGAATGTGGTTAGTTACCAAAAGAGAAATGCAATTTCAAAGTTGCCACATTTACACATCCTAATATGCACCTACATTCTTTTTTTTTTTTTTAAAGACAAAATAAATAAATAAACTCAACTCAGCTCAACTAATGCAGCACTAGCTGTCACCTTACACTGAGGATTTTAGTTAGTATGCAAGCTTTATGAGTAGCTGCTAATTGCTGAATTATTAAAATATGAATTATAATGAATTAATTGTAATTTTGGCCATTAGGGGGCAACATATCAAGCTGAAAACAGTGATGCATAAAGTGATGCAATGTCACTTTACATATACACTTCATACATTACTGTGCAAAGCTGCAAATCACAAACAAGGTTGCAAAGTTGCACTGACAAAAGAAAATAATATAAAGTTGAACATAAATTGAACATACATATAAACATGTTCATCCATCCAATGGATGAACATTGGAAATATACTTTTTTAGTTCTATGTTCGTCCACCTTGTCCATATCTGCTATAATATAGCAGGTACAAGGGTAGGTAACCACTATCGCTATATCAAATAACAATATGTTGAATATGAGTCAACAAACCAAAACAATGAACTACAAGATGCAAATACAGCTGAGGACGATCACAGAGTTGTAGTATCTATGGATACGTCACTAAAAGCAACCCACACTTGCTATTAATGAGTTAATCATTTATTTACGTAAAAATATATATAATGCTACATTAAAATGATACAATGCCTCTGCCTGAAGCCACAGGCTTGACCAGGTTGTGCTTGTGTGCATTCATTGTTGCTACGTTAGAAATGTTGACCTCCTGCTCTTCCTGACCTACAGAAGAAAATGGAGAAAGGCTCAAATGTATGCAAATATTCACTGATGCATTGTGTGGGAAAGCCAGATGAGAGCTTGTTTCAATCTTAGAAGCAGAAGTTTCTAAGACTAGAAGAAGTTTTTACCTTTAATCAAAATGGGGGAGCAGCTAATGGTTGCAGTCTGTGGCATCTCAGTGTCTCCTGAGATACTGGGACATAAAATGACACATGGCAAGAAATCAGCACCACTGCTCAACAATACAGAGACATGCTAGAAAACAAACCGCCAGAATTACAGATTCAATAGATACCACCCACTACTTTGTATCCATACAGTATGTATGAAGACATGAAGAAGTATTAAAGACAACACACATAGGCTACGTAGCTTTACGTACCATATGACGCCTGTAACACGCATTGTTAAAATTTGCTCTAGCTACTACATTGAATATTTACCTGGCAGGAGAGATACCATGATTTAAAAGGTCGAAGGTCAAGCATTGCTCTACGGTTGTGCTGACCCCATCATTTCTGGAAGCAGGGGATTGTGTTTGCACTCTGCACTGCTCCAGGAGGCAGTCGCTCAGTTGGTAGAGTAGTCAGTGAATTGCAGGGTCAGTGGTTTGACTGCTGGTATTATGCTGAGTTTTATATGCCTGTAGAGAAATGCATCCCTTTACCTTAACCTGACCCCTACCTTTCTCTAACCCTAACCACCCAGTAGTGAACGCCTTATGAAACCCAAGCTACAGTGAGGGAAGGATGGGTGCGTGCAATTCTCAACAAGCATGCAGAACTCAGCATAACACCAGTTCCTCCTGGCCTCATGTTAATGTATCTTTGGAATAGTGCCATCATAAATATTAAGTGTAACTGTACAACAAAAATTACCTCACAAAGGTATAAATATATATAGTTAAGTTAAAAAACCAAAGTCAGTGGTTTTTCCTTCTGGCAACATGTCAAGTGTCTGTGGACAAGACACCAAAAACCTGCTTTTATCTGACAGCTGTCCTACAGTTTCCTTAATGGGATCAATAAAATATGTCATTATTAATATTAGTTTTCACCTTTTAAGCTGATTATTAGCATTAGCATTATTTAAGCTGTCAAACTGTGACAACTTTGAATTCAATTTGCTTTTAAAAATCACAATGCTGAATGCTGTGGAGAGGTGAATAAAGTCAACTACAGAAAACGACATGACACACTTAATGTGACGTCCAGGGAAAACGCAGCTTACTAATTAAAAGAGCAAAGAAACAAAATTGATAATGTTGGTACTTAAATAGGGTGAACTGGTTATTTATTTAGTTTCAGTGGTAACTTCTTGGCTATTACAAAATTATGAGCAAAGAAGTTGTTTTTCTGTAATAATGGGCATTATTTTCACTTTTATGTGTTCCTCCTACAGAGAAAATAAGCCTGATCTCTCTCTTTGTGCTTGCTCCAACTGCTCACTTCCACCACCCACACAACACATTTTCCCAGGCAACAATGTTCCTCCAAAGTTTACACACAATAAATAACGATATGCCCAAAGCAGTTAGCAGTGGCCCCGCTCTCCGTTTCCTGGCTGGAGTTGAAATGAAATGGTAATTTTGACTTGAGGAGGATTTCAAAGGGATGGCCTCTACTTTTCATCTTGGTGCATACCACGAGCTCGCCGACACATTCACGCTGGGATTTGAGGAAAAAAAAAAAAGAGGAGAAGAGAGAAAAAAAGCAGATTTTTAAGGTTTTTTTTTCTATGAACTTCCTTCTTTTTTTTCTGCCATCTCCCCACAGAACAAGAGATGTAACATTGTTGAGATCTCTCCCCCAGATGGACAGCGTTTATATAAACAACCACCTCCAGGTTCAGGGAACATTTGATTGATGTGTCATTGTCCAAAGATTGTTTCCAGGCATTTGAATAGATAATTCAGAGTATTTGATGTAGACATTTTTCTTCAAAAGGCCAAAGGTCAGCTGTGGAGGTAGAGGAGGGGCGTCATCTATCTCCCATGCTATTTTTGCATCTAAGGCTCCAAGCAGCCTGTCTGCCTTTCACGGGGGAGATTGACAGACACTTGAATCGTCCTTCTGCTCACGATTCCAAGGTGGCTACCAAAACTCCATCTGAGATCTGCCTGCCAGCTCTGTTATGCAAAATGCCTTTGTCTCAAACTGAAGGCCATAACATTGCGTGGATGTGTCCTGTGTCTGTTTGTTTTCTAGGTCGGCATACAGTCTGAAAGTGAGATCAGCTCAAGACCAAAGATGCTGTGGATGGAACCAGGTCTTCCATTTTCAAAGCAATGAGGAGTGAAAAATGGAATTAAAACACACAAAACAAGGTCAGGCTGACACCAGCAACTCTGACTATGTATACAAAATCTCACTCTACACAAAATCAACTCTGAAAATCAAAGCAGCCTTCCACTTTGTACAGTATCTTATTTGCTGCATCACAACCTTCCTGTACTGGCGCTGACCCAGCAGCCACAGCAAAATCGAGGGTATTCTTTCCTGGAGTCGGCCAATCACATTCCATTGTCAGTCAGCCATGAGGGAACCGTTGACAAAAGCAGAGTGTGAAAAAGTAAAAAAAAAACAACAAAACACTGTGGTGTCTTGATTATCTTCTAGCTCAGTGGCCCATGAACGAGGCCAGGGTTAATTGCTGTTGATTAGACGTCAGCACGCATGGCTGAGTGAGCACACAGATCTCACTGTGGGGGCCACAGGGGTAGAAGAGGAAAGGAAGAGGTCGTTCACACACAGTGATGTGAAATCAGTGTCAAGTGTTCCTCCTCAGTTAGTTTAGCTGGTTGGGAACAAGATAAGGAATGTAGATGAAGCAACATGTAGATGTCTTTTATCTGCTGCCATGTGAGATTACAGCACTGTAGCCCTGTGTGCTTTGTGTTCTGGTGAGTGAGGATGAGGAGAAAAATATCATGCCTCAAAAAAGAAAGTAACTTTGGTGTCAAAATTGAATATATTGGATTGTTTTTGTTGTTTATTGTTTTCTTGCTTATTTGTGGATTTATTGTGACCATAAAGTTGATGTCTGTGATTCAGAATAGGCCAACAGAGCCAAACAGAGAGAACACAAATGCAGCAGCACATTGCACTTTTATTAAATCAATTAATAAGCAGATGCAGCAGAAAACAATAATGTCCTCAAAGCTAGTCCATGCCTTATCTAAACTGCTTATCCTATTAATGGAACCCAGTCCCAGCTGTTACTGGCCAAGAAGCAGGGGACATCCTGGACAGGTTCCCAGTCTATCTCAGGGCTGAGATATAGAGACTGACACTCATACCTACAGGCCATTTAGTGTCACCTAAGTGAAGTCTTTGGATGCTTTGGAGAACTCTACACAGAAAAGCATCCACTGGCATGGATTCGAACCAGGGACTTTAATTTACAACTTCATATCATCTTGATTAGAAGTAGAAGTTGACTAGAAGTGGTGCAAGTGCTGAAAAGTACTGAAAAGCAGAGGCCATCCCTTCGAAATCCCGTTTGTATATCTAGCTTTTATCTAGTTCTAGGTCTTCTGTCTTCCTTTTTAAAGTGAATTGAGACCACTGAGTCCTGCTAATATAATTACATATTTTATTGAATCCCTTGTTTTTATTAATTGTTGTTTGGACAACTGCACATAGATGTTGCATGGTGCTACTACGGTTTTGCTGTCTTGTCCAAATATTCAACATGCTAAGGTGCATGTAGTTAGAAGGAACCAGAAATCGAATGCTCTATTGCCACCCAGATTCTAGTGCAACTTTTTGGCCCAGGCATAGGCGACATGAGGCAATGTAACAGTCCTATTTACCTGCAGTTGTGTGCTGCTGGCTTTGTGCATTTCTGCCCTCCAATGAAACATAGTTGTCAGCTCAAAACTCTGGTGAGCCACATCAAACCCCCCTGATACCATGTGTTCTTGGCTCCAAATGAATCCTCTTGGGTATTGGACATATAGTCACACACACCTGTACAGTAGCAGTTCATCTAGAGCCAATCAGACCTGACTCAATTGAGTAGAATTTGAATCCAGAATTTAGACTAGACTCAGGTCTCAGATCAGTTGTTATTTTCTCTGAAGGTCTTGTTAAACATTACCAAGGTCTACAACACTACCTAAATAGCATATCTTAACTCTAAATCTAGCGCGTTCACTTTGTACTCACTTTTAATTCTAAATCAATTGTACAAAATGTCACAATCCTACAGCATATCTATTGATTCTGGACACATTTTTACAGTGTTTATTGCCACTGTAGATCTTTTGTCTTTGCCCAAATTACATGGCTATTTCATATTGACCTACCACATACAGAATTCAACCACCAGCAGTGTGAACAGTATGGTGTATGAAAAGACTGTGATGCTGTGCAGTTTACATTGTTCACCAGTGTTATAGTGTTTGTGGTAAATGTACAGTACTTAATTTCATCCCCTGTTACTCTTCACCACACTACTATGTCTGCATGTTTTCCTGAAGAGCTCACTTTGAAGTTACATGTGACCATTATAATTGAATTCATGTTAACATGCTGATGTTCACCTCGGTACAGCATGACTAGCATTGATAAACAGAATTATGTATGTGTAGGTCCAACTATCCATCCTAGAATCAAGATGTGTGTTAAGGCAACTTATGAATCACTGCTCACACTAATGTACAAAACTATATAGTTCCTATTCCTGCAAACTGTGAACCGTTGCCACCACCATCGCCAAAATCATCTATCTCTGTTTGTGTGTAACATACAAACAAGCTCCTAGGTCAGTCCTGGGTTATGTTTGTTTTAATGCATGATTTTTGTCGCTCTGTTGCTTTTGTAGCCAAAATAACTCTGACAATAGAGGTGATTTAGACAGAAGCAGCAATGATAGACAGAAAAGGGAGGGCAGGATGTTGTAACCTTCACGCTGTTTCGCAGTGTAAGAGCTTGCTTTGTTTAAATTTCTGAGATCAAAGGGTGCAATGCAAATTCCTGCAGTTTCCACGCTGCCATTTGATGTTTTTGGGGAGCCAAATTATTGCGGTGATTACAGTAGCTATACACAACCCGTGTAGCAGGCCAAACAAGGGTCCTTGTTGAGACTCTCAATTAGTGGTGTGACATCTCAGCACCCAAGGTCTGAGAGGCATCCCGCAATAAGAGAGGTTGTTTGGGCTGATAAAGTGATTTGGCTTGGTGGGGCCCTTTCATCTGCACTGACAGTGGGGTATTTGAGGCTTCTGGGTATTCTAACTGAACATCCTCACACCTCCCCTTTATTGTGTCAATAGCGCCACTGTGTTCAGCGTATCAAAGAGGCTACAGCCCGCCGCACTGCGAACAACAGATCAGTCCACTGTCATGTAGAAGTGTTACCATGACTTGGCTTCTATAAGGCAGGTTGGGTGCTTACAGTAAAATCATAAAGTCATATACACGGTTAACACTGGTGTCTTTCTGTCTCCTTAGCAGCTCTACTCATCACATATATTAGACATCACACCATTAGCAGCATTCTCATGTTATCTGAATATTCAAACAGCCAGCCATTTCTGAAGTTGACGACACCAGCGTTATTTTTTTGTTTGTGTGTTATTAAAAGCCACACTGAGTTGAAAGGATAACTTTGCCAGTGGGAAGGGCAGAGCACCCGGGGATCAGGTTCAGCTGTATTTCTGATCACACTTTGCATTCTGCAGGCACCAGTGACAGCTCTGATACCTCGTGTTTGATTGTGTCTTTCATGCTCTCCTCCTGTCTTCAGTCTAAGCAGCAACTGCAGGGCGGAGGTGAACCAATTCTAGAGTGGACTGCTGCGGTGGCGAGAGATTGAGACATGATGAGTTTCTGTGAAGGTGATGGACAGAGGCACTGACAGGATGTTGGGTTCCAGGTGCTTCAGGCTGTCTCTTATATGGACCAGATTACCTCAAAAGGGCCTGGCAGTGAAACTCTGTATGCTAAACTGCTGAAAGCCCAGATTACTCAATCATTCCTCTGTGTGATAGATCTCAGGTGTGGTCCAAAAGCATGTCATTGAGACAATGTCTGCAGAATTACGTCTGGACAGTGTCCGGAGTTGCTCTTTCACACATGTACAGTAGCTTACCACAGCAGATTGTCTGTGTTTGATCCGTTCACTCACCGGGACATGGCCAGTTTGGTTTTAGGAATTATATAACAGGAAAAGCGCTTAAGTTAATGGATGGATGGATGGAAACTGTTTTGTTTTGTTTACAGCGGATTTTAAGCAACACCAGATTAATGATTATAAAAAAGGCAGTGTGTATATAACCCTGGGTTTGTGAAGAAAAGAAGAGCAGTACTACACTAGTATTAAGTATTTCCTATGCTTTCCGGTGTTGACAGACAATTTCCTGCTGTATTTTCTTAATAGAGGTTTAGGGACCTGCTAAAGTAATGTCCATTCAGTGCCTGGGCCCACCGCCCAATACTTGCATTCTCACATACAGCTCATCCGGGAAATGTCTAGAGAAGTTCTTGTTCCCGTTCGTGTTTTAAAATGTCTTATGAATGGTATTAAACTTCATTTTTCCTTCCCTGTATTAAAGTATCTCTCTTTTTCTAGATCGTTCCAGATGACAGCATCTGGAGGAGTTTTTCAGTTCAGACAATCTCATCAGGAGGAGCAGGTCGACCAAGACCAAAACTTTCTTAGGACGAACAACCAGAAGACATGAACTGAAACTGAACTGAAAACTCCCCCAAATGACCTCAACTGGATCATTTTTTTTCCAGTACAGATGAAGAGAGATATGGTTATATAGGGAAAAGTCTAATACTAGTCATTAAAGTGCCTTAAAATAATGGTAATGTGTTTTCATTGGACTGATTGACAGTGGGAACATATTAACCCTTGAAGAGCATGTAAATGTGAGAAGTACCCTAAAAGCGAGATACGATTCATCATCGCAGTCTGGTGGGCTTAATACTGCCTTGCACATCTCACTCTCTGAGGCCTGCAAAAGCAAGTTAAAAAACTGCAACGTCTCTTTCCTATAGCTTTATTCCCCTCTATGCACGGCATTGTGCGGACCTGGAAACAGCTATTCACTGCTGTGAGAAAGAAAGAGGCCCCTGAAACGCTTCTTCTCACTAAGAGAAACATATAACAGTATTAGATCTAGTTTAATTACATAGGGGCTTGCGGATGGGCCCCTCTTTTCTCTCGGCAGAGAAAATGCTTAGCGTTTGTTGTCGGTTCAAGGCTCTCTAAAGGATGTGCTGGCATGTGTAGGGTTCTGGCAGAGAGGAAACTTGTGGTGGAGGGGGGTAGAGGTGGGGGATGAACTGTTATTGTTTGAAAAGCGTGTAAGCGGCCTTCACAACACTGCATCCACGGAAATGAAGCAAAGACACAGTGAGAGAGAGAGAGGAAGAGAAAGCAGCACGGAGAGAGAGCACGAAAGAAAAAAACATCTTTGACTGACGACTTAACAGGCGAAACAGAATTTGTCTTTTGCCGGGAGATGTCAGATGCCTTGCCAGTGAGAGAGATGGAAAGAGAGAGAGAGAGAGCGCAAAAGCACACCACAGAATCTCTCCTGCGCCTTTCTCGCCCTCTCTTTTCTCCTCCAGTTTAAGACGGCTTGGTGAATGCAACAACATCAAAGGCCTAGCACTCAGAATGTACATTGTTGTTCCAGTAACCACATGAAAAAGAACGGGAGAGATGGAGAAAGGCTCAGAGAGATGGAGCAAGTTTTTTTTCCCTTTCTTTCTTTGTACATAAACATGGAGCTATGGAGGGAATCAGTTTAGAAACGGTAGAAGATTAATTCTTTTATCTCTTCATTTCAAACATCCTCCACATCCACATCCTCCACGTACAAACCACTGTCAGGACCAACACCAACACAAAGCAGAGGTGTCTCTTGTATTAGGACACGTACTGTATAACTCCTCCACAAACAGAGCTAATGAGAGTAGAAACTGAGCCAAAGAGGTGGTTTAAACAGCTTCCATCCTGACTCATTGTCATTAAAACAGCCCTCTGTTAGCTCTGTGAGCTAAACTTAGAAAAGAGTGAGCTCTTATTTAGCCAAAGATATTTCACATGTATAAAAGAAGAACATAATGAAACAGTCCCAAACTTGTGCTTCAACGTAACCAACAGGCTTTATTCCTGCCTGCCCTTATCTTTACACAGAGACCACCCAAGAGCAACAAGTCAGTTCTCACCTTTAGTCTGAGTGTTTGTGTGTGTGTGTGCGGGCAACCTTTGTACTTTATAAGCAAGTGTTAGTGTCTGTATGCACTTCTGCGTGTGCGTGTGTGTGACTGTGAATGAATGTGTTTTTGTATACGTGTGTGCTTCTACCTCCCACCATCTGGGCCCTGTTTGGAGAGATTTTCTGTAAAAATCACAGTCACGCCGTGGCAGGATTACCACTGTGAAAAGCAGTACCTGGAAGAAACTCTGTGCTCCTGCTCCTCTCCCTCAAATACTCAAAGAAGTTTTTGGCTTCCCAGCTTGAGGCGCAGGATTTGTTTTGACCTACATGGGCGTCCTAGGCCTCATGTTCCCTTTCAAACAGCAAAAAGCAAAAAAAGAAAAGGCAAAGAACACATCTCAAATTCACACTCAGCTACATTCAGAAAGGTTACAGTATCACCATATTACAGTAGATAAACAACTGCATGTGGGGGTGCACATGTGATTACACCACATATATCACATTTGCTCTAAAACACATTATTATCCACACAGAGACATGAGCCTAAATGAAAGAGATCAATAATCCCATATGGAAATATTGTTGGAGTGTCTCCACTGAAGATTCCCCATTAGAATATAATCTAAGTCCAGGATTAGCTACAATTAAAACACACACACACACACACACACACACACACACACACACACACACACACACACACACACA
>OMLM01003376.1:206305-221946 GCA_900302695.1 Helostoma temminkii
ATCCATCCGTTAACCTAACTGCTTTTCCTCTTAAGAGTTGTGGAGGCGCTGGAAGCTATCACAGCACAACACAAAACATTCAAAGAGTTTCTTATTAAGGAAAATATATTGTGTTTCATGTCTGAATCCGAGAAAGTTTGTGCAGTGGTTTTCTAGCATGACCCTAAAGCTTGACCAAAAGAAGACCCAGGGGTCGAAAAGTCAGTCTCTCTGTGTGTGTCTGGGCCTTTTGGCTCATCCCGTAGTGTCGCCACAGCGATTTAGCACAGGTTTTACGCCGGATTTTATTTTATGACAAAATACATTATTGCTGTCCATAATGAGACACATATTATGTACTTGCTGAATTGACATCCCTATCAGCAGGACAACATCGTGTGTCATTGTGTTCCAAAACTATAACAAGTCACAGATGCAAAAATAAAATTGTTGAATTTGACGTCATTATGGTTACGGTTTAGAGCACAAAAACAACTTGGTTATGGTTAGGGGACGATTGTGGTCAGTGATTTCTCATGTCTCCCAAAGTCCAGTGTATTATTTACTCATCCGTTTACTACCATCCTCCTCATTCTGCAGTCTTTATGGCTCTATAACAACGTCACAATCCTTCCTTTTCTATTCCTGATCCACAAGAGTCATTATTTTTCCATTTAACATATGTTATTTAGAAGGATTTGTTGAATTGGCATTTTTCTTGGGAAAAGGTACTGTCACACTAGCTGGTATGTCAGTCTTTTAAAGGAGCCATTTCCAATTATTACTATTTTCAAACTAATTCATTAAAAAAAATAATCACCCTGCCTACTTTTCTTGCGCACATACAAATTTGATTCCAGTTTTGGAAACACTCTGTGCCTTGATACACGTGCATCTAAAAAAGCAGCAACATTTTTTCTTCTTGAGGAAAATGTTGCTCTCTGTACAAACTCCTACAAGTCATGCTTTTACTGGGAGGTTATGTGCTTTAGCTTTAGCTTTGTATTCGGCAAACAGACATCAAGGTGGTATCGATTGTTTCATCTAACTCTGGGCAAGAAAGTGAAAAGACATATTTGCTGAAAGGAACCAATACCCCCAGGCTGGTGTTTCATGGTACTGTACCTGCCAGCAAAGCTCAGAGGTGCGAGGTCTCTCTTTGGCCATTGTGTGTATCACAATTCAATTCTCTCATATTGTGTTCACTGATTCTTACTTGTTTGCCAGTGACACACTTCTTAGGCGATATGCTCATTTTAATTACTGGATGCAAACTGGGCTGAAAATGTTGTTCCAGTGTGACAAAAATGGCCAACTTGATCACACTCTCCCTTGCATTATTGGAGCAACATGATTCGCAAGGAAAGCTGTGTCTGTAATTACTAAAACAACAAATTATTCTGGAGAAAGCAGGCATGGAGCAGGATACAGGTGGTGTGGTTTAGGGGGAGTGGGTGATTGGATGTGCTGTGTCCTGCTTCTTCCAGACAGCTGGCCTGGATGATCTCTTTGTGTTTTAATTGTAATGTTGACAACATCATTAGTTGTGTCCTGCTGACGCTCCTTTTCAATTTACAAATGAGAAAATATGCAATTATATAAGCAACAATATAGCTGTTGGCTTATGTACATCCAGAAGCCGTGGACTCAATTAGAAACTCTTGACTCAGTTAATATCTTATTTAAAATTACAGTTATAAAATTACTATTTTGAAATCATATTTGCTCCAAGTCTCTCCAAATGTAAAGGGACTGCATGATGTAGTCCGTCCTTCAGATCAGAGATTTTTAAAAACTCATTTCCACTTGATTAGTTAGTTGTGGAGCATTCTTACTTTTTTTAATAGTAGCAAGGCGCAACAGAGCAGGGAGCTGAAGAAATGAGGGGAGCTTAGAAGGCTAATTCTCATGCTAGCACCAGCTTAACCTGCATATTGCAGGTGTGAATAATAAGGTGTGTATATTAGACAGATAATTTAACAAATATGGGAAATCAGAAAACAAGCATCAAAGTAATAACTGGTTCTTCATTCAAGAGATGAAAGAAAGAAATCCTAGAAAGCTTCTAAAGTTTTTTCCGCACAGTTGAACCCCATCTTCCTAAGACTTTTAAAAGAACTGCCTAAATCAGTGATATGCTGACCTTTTTTCCTTATATGGGTCAAGTTCCTACATTTCCCATTGTGATTGCTGTTAGGAATTCTTTTCTTCATACTGAGGAAAAAAGTGGACTGTCCCTTTAAATGAAAGAAAAAGCAGTTGCTTTCAGTCATTCTTTGGGTAAAAGCTATTTTTGTACTAATTTGTGCTAATGATGCAGTTTAGTAGTTTGCAAGGTGCAAAACACAGTTTAGGTCAGAGTGGGATTTACGCATATTCACTTGTCTTTAATTACATGCAGTACAGTAGTACATGTATATATAGCACAGTAAAAAAATGCACCACTTTTGTAAGATCCCGCTCAAATAAAAGCAAAATGACTTTTACACTCACTCAGAATTGTATTGTGCGGTAAAGTACCACTAGGGGGCCTATGTCATAAACGAGGCCTTCAGCTGATTTAAAATGTTTTTTGGTTTCCGTATCTGACACTTTCCTTTCATCATGCTCTGCTATTTTTTAAAAGTAGACTCTCGAATGTGCAGTTTAAATATGTCATCTGAGAGAAACTGGCGAAATATACATTAACAATAAGAAAAACTACATTTTGAACTCATAATTGATGGTTATAGCAGCTGTGGTCAGTCTTGATAGAGACAGTCACTCCTGGTTAGGACTGTGGCTTTTCCCTGCTGCAAGAGTTAGATAGGGTGACATAATTGTTTTCCTACAACCAGAGCTGTGCACACAGAAAATATTCTGAATTATGTGGCGTTTACAAGACACAAGGTGTATTTATCAGATGGCATCAACCACACTGCAGTGAAGCTTTTGTCTGTCTGGTCTGATTCTGCTTTATTCTTTTTGTTTCTTTGCATGACTGTATATATTTTGCTTATCCGAGAGTGTGCATTTCTTTCAGCCGTACACACAGACACACTCAGTGCATTCATGTGTCCCCAGCCCCTCAGCCCCCACCAGTCCCATTTCACTGTTAACCATTGTGCTGTCCACCCTCACTCTTGACCTCCTGACCCTCCGCATGGTGTCTGGCACTGTCGGGGTCTGATTTCGGTGACATCATCCATCACAATGAGTCCACCACCACCTCCGGCTCTACTGTCCATTGTCAGCCCGACAGTGAGCAGCCTTGTTCTCGTGGAGAACGGCGCTGGCGCGGCACGCTCCCTCTGTAAATGATGAAAGAGAGCGAGAGAGCTGTGCTGAAAGCACGGCCCTTGTTTGGCCGACTGTGCTGGACGCTGAGCTGATCGGAAGGCGCCTTTCTCCCCTGACAGTAACTTCTGTGATCGGTGGAGATTAAAAAGGGGAAAGAATGTGTTTGATGTCTACATTTGAATAAATAACCCTGATGTTAATCATTTTACTGCGTTAATCTCATTTGGTGATAACGTGGCTCCTTGTGTGTGTCTGTGTGCGCGCACTAGCTTGAGCACATCCAGTCTGTATGTGTAAATATGAGTCAGAGATTGTATACATAAGCATGATTGTTAGTATGTGAGGATTTATTGTTCTAACATTGAGTTTGGAAGTGGCTCTGATGGTCAACAAAAAAAAGTCATCTGTGCCTCATCAGTATGCTCTGCAAGCTTGACATTTTTATCACGCCGCCATGTTTGTTTTGTCTTAATGATGTGGGTCTCTTTTGGTTAATATATAGGCACATGATTAAATCTTCTCATGTAGCAATTTAACAACATGTAATTAAGACCCTCCATATACAGCAGAGCCCAGAAATACTTAATTCCATTATAATGGAACTCCACATTTAAAAGATTAAACACAACACATTCAGAGTGACAGGCCTCTGCCAATGTTCGCTGGTGATTGAATTTGCTCTCTCAGCCATCTTAACCTGTTGTTTTTAACACATGAGACTTACATGTGGTTGAACAGATCAGTGGAGATATAGTGCGTCTCCTGGAATTTCACTGGGATTCACATCTGGAATGGATCCTATGAAAGTTCTGGCTGTTGAGCTGAAAGCTGAAATGAGCAGCAGCACTTGTTGTGCTTTCACCCAAACTCTTAATGTCAGGTAGCTCAGAGAGCAGCTTCAAGGTGGTAAACCTGTAACTCTGATTAAACTATAGTGAAAGAATATTTTTAGCTCAGACTTCAAGCACGTCTTTCAAATTCTGTTCAATTAGATATTGATGCTTGGTTTGTTAGTTCTGATGTATCTTTCTCAGATCATCGTATACCTTAACCTGCTGAGATGGTTCAGGGTCTTTTGTGATGTAAATTCAACGCCCTATGGCCCCGCGTCCTTTGAAGGATGAAGAGGCTCAGACAGGAGAATTTTCTCAGGAATTCACTGTAGGTGTTGCAGAGACAAAGCTCGCCCCCCTCCCTTGTCAAAAAAAAAGAAGAATCTTGCTTGCTGCCACACCATATGGAGAATTGTCCCAATTTCTTTCCTTTATATCAAATGCAGTGCATTTCAAGTCAAACCTTTTGTAGCATATACCACATGCGATTTGGGCTCTTGTGTGGCGGCGCAAACTTTGTGACTTTTTTATATCTCTGTGAGTGCTGTCTGACAAGTTTCTGTCACTCACACTTTTCCTTTTTCTCTCTCCACCAGCAAGCATATTTTCTACCCCATCGATTGATTATCATACATCAAGCCCCTGTCGTCATGGCAAAACTTCATTTGAATCTTCAGTACTTTCCCCATGTCTTTCAACCAGCAGCTGTCAGCCACATCAACAGCAGACACGCTCTGCGCCAGACAAAGTTAAATTGAAGCTCACTCTAACACTATATATAGATAAAGTGTCACTTCTTTCAAGAGACAAGGCACCTTCGAAGTCGTCAATACAGAGTGCTTTATCACGGGCAAAATAACTTTGAAACTGGAAAAGAGAGAAAAGATAAAACGATTATTCTCTCATCCCACTTTGTGCTTGAAAGAGGGAAAAAGCAAGATTATTCTAAAGTGGGTAGAAGCGTTTAAGGGGCTTGCTTTTTGATCTGCCTGTCCATCAACGAAAACGAAGAGCACCTCCTGATGCTTGTGATCGTTAGGTGTCCTCAAAGTGTCTCAAAGTCTCTTTGTTATCGCTGTGTGCGTCGATTAAAGGGAGGAATATCATTTATTCATTTTGCCATTGAGTGAAAGAAAGAAAGGATTCAAGAGCTTAGCGTTCATTTTCGTCAAACTCCGGAGGTACGCTGATGAAGTCAGCTTTCTTTTGAGAGACAAGTAGAGTTGAGGTAAAAAGATGTGGAGTGAAAGTTTTTGCTCTGCAAATTTTGAAAGGCCCCAGTGATCTTTGAGATAAAATAAATGGCGTTCAAACTTTATTAAACTTTTCTTTTAACAGCATGCTGCAGGATGACAGTTCTGAGAAGAATTCTGTCTAACAAGGTGTTGCTGATGGTTGTTGCTAATACATAAACATATGCACCTCACAACGCACACATACGCACAATATCTCTCTTTCTATTATATTTATCTGCATCTGTCTCACACACACAGGAGCACATGCAGACTGAGGCTATATCGAAAGCTCAACTGTATGTATATTAGGTTGTGTTCAATTGATTTCAGGGATGTGGACCCACAAAGCATGCCAGAATCAACACATACTGTATGTGTCTGGTTTCTTTTTTTACCACAAGACAATGCCATATTCATCTTCAATCCATTTTCCAAACGCGGTATCTGATTCTTTAACACAGCTCTCAGTCTAGAAGTCCCTTCCATTCCTACTGTTTCAGGTTCTTGTCTTTCTTTTTCAAATACTCAGTCCTGTTGCGAGGTGTCTCTTAGAAGTTGAAAAGTTCTTTTCAAGCCAGAAGTTTTTGCCATCTTCACTTTTCAACTGGCAAGATGAATATCGGTGGGACAAAGCATAGAAATGAAAGGCTTTTGACAAGACTTCTGAAGGCCCACGAGCCCGTCCTGTCTCTCCCTTTTGCAGTTTTCCCATAACTGGCTTTCTCGCGTGGCTGCTAAAAAGACACCGTATCAAATGCAAACTGAGAAGTCACAGTCTTTCAAGATACATCAGTGGGGCCCTTGTGAAGATGCTGCTCTGCTTAGGTTTTTCACAACTTTTGAAAAAATGAGAAATTGGTGCATTCTGGCTTGTGTTATCAGAGCTGCTGACGGTAAGTTTCTGTTCTGTCTGTGCAGAAAGGCGATGCCATGAAGACATGACCCGGAGCAGAGCTGAGTTTCAAGGTGTAACTTGTCAGACTTTATTTTACGCAGTAGGGTATTTATATGTTGGGTCTTTTATGGAAACATTATATTGATGTCAGGACATTTGTGAAATGCTGCTTACATCTAGACTTTTCTCATTCATAAAAATCAGAAATGTGTGGAAAAACGGACAAATGCAGTTGTGGTATAAATCAATATAAATGCCCATATGGCTTAATTTTGTTTCATAAAGGGGTGAGTTGCTCTTTGTAGCTTGTACTGTCTGGACAATCTGTGTTGGATGTTTGAAGTCCAAACAGTCAGTGTTTTGCTTTCGCCAAGACTGGGGGGCCCGTGGTTTAACACTTTCAAGAATCACTTCGTGGGGCGGTACGGTGGGGCAGGCTCGAGAAAACCTGAAATAGCTGAAACTAGACCTCTGTGCAAATAATCACCCTGGGCCTCTGTAAACCATCATGTTTATGCATTGTAAATTGTGAAAAGGAATGCTTTAACATTGTGTGGCATATGTATTTCAAGGCTTTGAACATTGGATGGTATCCGAATTTCACCCACACAACCACAGGCTTTTGCTCTTGCCTTTGACTGAAATATCATTCAGATTCCAAAGGGACTAAATAAAAAAGCTGCCTTTTTTGAGGCTGCCTTAAGAATGTGTCTGAAACCATTCCCGAGCTGCTTCCATGCATTTAGCTATGACTGCTGCAGGGTTAAAAACCTTCCACCATCTTCTCACTATTCTACATTGTGCTTTGGTGACCTTGCATTTTTGAAATAAGCTTTGAAATGTTTGTCCCAGTCTTGGCCTCAAAATGTTCTGAATCCCCAAAGTGCGTATTATAATCCTTATCCTCCACTAAAACACGACATGCAAGGTAACACAAAAGCTGCTTATTTAAACACAAATTTAGATGTTGCGTCAACCTCTCTTTCACCTTTGAAGAAGTTTACAAGAAAGGTTTTTGGCAGGAGTGCAGTCGCCACACCGGTTATCTCTTTTCTACACTGTAATTCAGCTCATTTGTAACACGCCTCGTCCTTTGATGTGTGATTTCGAAACTAGCTTCTCGCAACCTGTTTGCCCACTCGGAAAGACGGGAACAGACTACAGTGATATCATGACAGACACAAACAAAGTCACACCCCTTCCTTACATCCTCAACAGGTTCTGTTACCTACAGCATGTCAAAGGCACTAACAGACACAGATGTGTCATAAAGGTGTTGGTTTTACTGTAAGGCCTCTCCCCAAGCAAACTTTACCTAAGTTCAACCAGGGTCATGGTCAGTTCAGTACGACTGTTGAAACAGACAAACTTTCAAAATGTTCACACCTACGTCACTCCCATCTCATTCCCAAATGGCCCGTGTACAGTATCATAACAAATAATAGTAATTATAATCATTTAGAGTAATATTTGAGGCACTCCCTGTTAAATTAAAAGACATTTTAATTCATCTCACTATTAATGCATTCTCAACCGACAGCAACCAACAATGACTTTTCTCAATACGTCACATCTCTAAGTCCTTGGGTGTCTCAAACTATTGCACAGGTATTTGACATTGTGGTAATGATGGCAGTTGTTTGTTAGACCTGTCGTTATGATATGGAAAGTCATAGTTTTGTCTTTTTCTCTGCCATTCTGTGTTTATTAGTTTAGCACAGTTTTATACTGGCAAAGAGGACGCCGACACAGTGCTACTGGGTGCCATATGTGTAGACACTGTCCTGTATGGTGACAAAACTGCTGGTGAGCATCAGTGATTTCACTACGCAGTACACACAGCCGGGCTGTACCAGCATGCTCTGTGCTGGCACATGTGTTGTGGCACAAGGAACGATATTTATATAAGCACAACTACATTTAAAAAAGACCTAATAAAAACCATGTGGCCAAATTACATTTTTACTAAACTTTTAAGTGGTGCGTGACACCGAATGGATGAGAAAAGAGATAAATTATGACCCCTTTGGGTTTTGCTTTCATGACAACAATCATAAATGCTTGTTGTTGAAACATAATGGTTTGAGTGAATGTATGCACAAAGACTAATATAGATACATTAAATCCCGTTAAAGAAAAAAATGCAGACAGTGAAAAGACAAAATGTACTTTATTATAATAGTAAATGTGTGTCATAAACTCTACTTACATCTTGTGGGCAAGTCATAATATACAATAACATATAATATGGGACTCAATATACCACCCTATTACTGTAGGGGTCAAATATTGATGTGCCTGAGTTGCTACTGTAGTGGAATGGCATCCCTGTGCCACGCAAAGTGGTACCTGTAGCATTGGCATGAAACCCCAAAGGCTTAAAAAAAGGCCTCAGACTTTGATGTCCTCAAAATAAGAGCTGGCTAATATATTTGGAAACAGTTAGCTGACATAGCCGGTTTGGAAAATATGCCGTGCTAGGCTTCTAACAGGAAACTTCTCCACACAGTCTCAGGGGTGAATTGTTATGCTGGTTAACTCCTATTTAACTGTGTCAAATCAGACCATGTCCTGTCAGTGGCCCATAAATCACTCATTATAGTGACACAATGGAAAGCACTTGATCATCTTTGTTTTTAAATGATGAGGAAATCAACAAAGGGCAAACCCAGAGCTTAAAATGATCTTTTCAGAGGGAGGGACATTCCAAAGACGGCTACTACACAAAAACTGTCAACACAGCAGGTACAATAGGCACATTACGAAACTGTACAGTCTTTTGCGGCCTTGATCCTGCCGCCTTGACACACACACACAAAGGCTTTCACACACTCCCACACGCGTATGCACTTACACACACACAGGTGAAATCCTCTTTCCTTTGTGAAGCAGAGAGGTGATTTATAAAGAGCAGAAAAGCAAGTAGGGCGGCATTTCGGAACTGAGGAGCTTGGAGGGGGCTTTGAAAAGAAATATGATAAGTCGTGTCTGTGGAATGTCTTGGCAAGAATGTGCATGGATTTTGAACCTTCACCCGATCCGTGTAGCTGCTGAACACTGTGTTAATATGTTCATTCCTTTTCATTTAATGACATGTAGCTAGTTTGTTTTTTTAAAACACTCAAGTGTGTACCACATCACAGATTTTCCCACAGGTCATAAGTTAGAGGAAAAGTGAAAATGAGCTTCAGTGTAGGAGTTGAACATGAACATGCTTTTTAATGCCCTGTTTGTTTAGTCTTACTTGGGAAGAATTCAGCTTTTGTGTTTGTCTTGACAGGTGTCGGCTGATGTTACGAAGGAAGCATCATGGGAACTGAGCCGCCATGCACCAATAAGTAAGAACACGTTTAAGTGCACTTAGGAGATTAAAATTAAAGGTTTGGTGTTTGGGCCGAGTTTGTGATCACTTCATTATAATAGAAGGTTGCCACTGCTGTTCCGGGTTTCAGAAGGTTCATCTGAGGTTCATTATTGAATTCCCTTAAAAAGCTTCTTCTATGTGGTAAAAAAAAAAAGAATATAATTCTCTTTCTTATTGAATAGTTAAACCTTTTGATTAGAGTTTGGAAATATAGTCCTTCCACTATAATGTATTTCAGGTAATGTTTGCATTTTGCGCTTTAGCAGATAAACTTTATACAAAATGGACATTGCAAGTTGCGATGTCTCCTCTTTGTTTACAATGGAGCCAGTTTGAAGCCTACAGTTGTGCCTCCAACTAATATATAAAAACATTAAAAAATACCACCTGTGCACCAGAGATGAAGTCATTAAATTAGCTGGATGACTGTTAAACTGTATATTGCAATTGATTTTTATACTAACATAATGCTAACATTAGCCAAGTTGGCTAAACTTTTTATAGGTCGTCCAGAACAGCACTAATATGTACATTACAGTCTGACGATGTTTAGTGACATGGCCACCAACTGTTTATACCCTCATGAACCTGAGATTATCATGTTGTCATGTTACAAATAAAGTTAATGAAACAGCTATTTTGAAGGCAACATTTTTACTAATCCTAACCATGTTACTAGATGTCTTTGTGCCTAATCCAAAACAAATCGCTTTGTTTGCACAGATGTCTAGTGTTTTTGACTGTTTAGGGTTAAAATAAAAGTTACACCGGCCACTATTTTGGTGCCCTTGTACAAGCTGCCATTTGGAGATTGGAGGACTTGTTGAAACCTAAGGCAGGGTGACATTTCAAGAATAGCCAAAGCCTAAAGGATAAAGCTCCGGGAGTAGATGCCATGCTACCCCAAAGAATGAAGTTGCTGCCATGTTGGCAGGAGAAATAAAATTTGACCAGCTCATCTGTAATAAAAAACTTGTGTGATAACTGCAACTAAAAGGAAGGTTAGATGATGGTTATTGTCATGTTTGAGGTGATGCCTTTCATAATTCATCCCTACAATGATCCTGTGATAAATTTTTATTAAATCAAACATAGTTGTAGCTGTACACATTAGTTACATCTACATCAGCTGGATGTAACGTTACACAGTGTAAATAGTGTAATTCCCTGTGGTAAAGTGAGTTGCAGTTCATATTTCCATGGTCAAATCTGCGACCTGCAGATCAAATTATTGGATGACAATATCCAGTGGTAAAACGAGTCTGTGCAGATTCAGGAAACTCCTCAAGAGTTTGGGCTGAGATTAAGAAAACATTGCCATCTGTGTGACTTCACTCTGTGACAATGCAAGGTCATAGAGGAACAGGCTGGAGCTACAGGTCTGTAACACTGTCAATTCCTGCTGTTTCAAAATTTTACAAAAGCACTTCAGGAATATTTTAATGGTCAGAAACAACAGTATTCATTGTATTTGGAATGAAAGTGTGCAATACACTGCCATGGCTTGGAATCCATAGCTCCATTCTCGAGTCACCATTAAATATTGTCTTGACTTACAACAAAGTTAACACTTCGGTCAAACCACCAAACAACTGGCCAGCAACAGCTGAATGTTTTGGCAGTTGATGTACCTGCAATTGTACTAAAGCAAACATAAACAGTAACTGGCAGCTTGCATTGTTTAAACAGTGTAATATGCACCGAGAAGGCCAAATAGAGGGTGTAAAGTAATGGATGGACACACAGACAACACAGACTGCAAAAATAAAGGTAAATAAACCTGAACTAAACCTGATTATTTAGCCATAAGTAACAATATGGAAGT
Source organism: Helostoma temminkii (assembly GCA_900302695.1). Classification (NCBI taxonomy): domain Eukaryota; kingdom Metazoa; phylum Chordata; class Actinopteri; order Anabantiformes; family Helostomatidae; genus Helostoma; species Helostoma temminkii. The sequence continues at coordinate 217,716 of OMLM01003376.1, forward strand.
AGTTCTCTACACAACATTCACTACATGATTCTATCTGATGACTGTCAGACCAGACTGCCCCAACTTGGTCCAGTCAGTCATCACAACCAGATCACATTGATAATAATCTCAACTGTGCTAAGGTGTGTCCCTGCTTTTAACCAGTGTACCTCTTTAGGCAGTAACTTGTTGTTAACTATGCAGTTACATATGCAACGTGGCACCCTTGTGTAGCCTGCATCAATTTGGCGCATCAGTCGTGCACGTCATCAGAAATTAAACTACACATACACAAGACACAATGTCTTATATTACCTATGGGGGCAACATGAGACAAACTCAGCAACAGCTTTAAATCACCACAAAGAAAAAGTATTGAAAACAACCCACATTTACATCATTCAACATTCAATCAATTTTGATATATGTGTCGTCATGGTTTCTGTTTAAGTTGTGCAAATGTGGAAATTCACAAGGAAGACTCAGGGATGATTAGACTCTGTTCTGCCCCCTCGTGCTAAAAGTTTAAATCCTCCAGACATATACAAAGTACACAAGGAACTATGTGAACAATGACGCAGATTGCGCTGTAGCTATCTTTGCATATGCATCTGCAAACAGCATGTTTACCCCAGCATTAATCACAACCACTATACAACTGTTGGCCTTGGAAACATACACCATATACATATAAATACATAAAATTATAACATAAGCAGAAGCTCTGACAATCCAGTTCCGTATAAGTCTGGAGGTGGCAGCAGGTGACTTAACTGTCACTCACATTTGTCAATCAACTCCCACATGGTAGATATTAAAGCATTTTGCCAGCCTGAAAATCCCATTAATGGAGTATTAAGTTTGCTCTATTAAAGTACTAAACAGCACAACCAGTACAATTATTACAGGTAAATGAGGCTATAATGACCATGTTGATTTTTGGTTGGTTGATGAGAGAAGTTGTTCAGCCTTTAACTATGGTAGTCACAACTTGTCTTAACACATCAGAGTATTATTCACTAGAACCAATACACTTTTCATACAGTCACTATTTAATGTTTGACAGAATAATCATGTAACTATGATCAACTGGCAAACACAAAACATCAGTGCCTTCAAAACTTAGCATCGGCATTAAGGAATAATTCTGGTTTAAATCAGTGTGTGAAATTTCTTGTTGTGATCTTTCTTTGTATAAATGTGCTCAGAGAAATCACTGCTGAGGCTGTCGGCTATTTTGATATTCAGGCCATTTGATTAACATTCAAGCAAAAAAAATTTTTTTTACATGATTTTCAAACCTTTCAAACATAATCTGTGGGTTTTGGTTTGTTGGTCTGACAAAGGTAACAGTGTTGGACGTTATTGACATGTCAGTCTCTAGTGTAACAATGTTATCATGTTTCCAGATCTCCGCATTTGCTTTATTAACTACAATTTTAAGATATCTGACAGGAACTGGTGACTCTATGAATATAACATTCAAGTTGTAACAAACTAATGTGTGGAATTTGAGGATGGAAACTGTGCAGGGACTCTGATTAAAAGGATTCAAAACACACACACACACACACATACACACACACACACACACACACACACACACACACCATTAGTCCCCAGAGCTCCAGCTGCCCAGGGCTCTAAAGTCACGCTGTCCCAATGTGATTGAAGGTCCAGCTGGTAGACCAGCCCTTTTGATCCCTTTCCCTTTTATGAGAAAGACAAACAGCTCCTCGTCGTCACCCACACTGGAGTGATTGATACACACACACTGCGATCACAGTTAAGCGCACACACATGCACACATTTACATGGTGATCACACACACACACACTCACGCACACATGCACACATTGCCTTAATGGATGCCATCTCTTCTACTGTAATCACTCTGCTAATGACCTGCTTGAACTCACACTGAAACCCAGAGGGTGAGAAGAGGTGACGAGAGATATACAGCTGAATTCATACCGTGTGTGAGCGTGGCTGTAAACATTTTGGCCTGGCCCACTCTTTTATTCTGATACAAATTATAGTTTAAGTGTCTCAGTAATCATTGGTAGATTTGTAGTTTACTGACCCAGCAAGAAACAAACTCTACCTTCATGGCCACTACCCATCAATTGTTTTTCTTGTTCAAAGGACATGACACAGTTTAAGCACATCACTACCACAGTCTAGTCCAGCTTGTATTGATTTTCTGGATCTTCATGTTCAAGTCCAAAAGCCCAGGAATGCAGTTTCTTCCTTTAGTTGTTGACTCTTTTATGACTTTGGAAATTCAACATGATGCACATCTGCCTCCAACATTTGTTACGGTTATTGTTTGTTTCTGGTTGGTGATAAGCAGCTCTTGTTGTGACTCTTTCACTTGTTTCTTTCGTGTTTTGTCTGGAGACTGAGCTTTGTGGTGTATAATAAGGTTTAAGGAACAACCATTGCTGTATTGCCACATTTTGTCTGTTCCTACAGTATTAAGAATAAAGTATAGTATTTTATTGTATACTGAGTTCAAAAGTGCTATTTTCCAAAAGCAAATTAAAAACTAATAGTGAGTTAAAAATTTGAAACCTATTTATGTCATTTGATCTGTTGAAACAAATTTCCTAAAACTACCAAAACTGCGCTAACATCTAGAGGTGCACTCAGATGTTTAATTGCATGTCTCAGATAAACCAAAAGAACACCCTTGACTTCTTTTTTAAACTGTGGTTATTAAACTGAACATACTTTACATTCTAAATAATCAAATACAGATATTTTTAAAAGCTTTAAAAGTATGCAGCGGCTCAGTTAAGGTTTACATTCCTGTGCAACTAAACTGCAAATGCAATTACATGTTTCTAAGGAACGTAACCAGTGGTTGGGTTATGTTCCAATGTGACGTGTTTTTTGAATGAATAAAGCTCTGTGTTTAGTAAAGGAAAGCAATGAGCAAACAAACAGATGGGCAGTATAGCAAGCTTGCGAAGCACAGAACTGAGTTTGACACCGCACTCCCATGTGCGATTAAGTTTAGACAACAAAAACACTTTGGCCAAGGATATAGAAAACTGAGTACCAACACATAACAGTTACATTGATGATTTTGTACTGAAAGTCCCAACCAAACTGCATTGTGTGCACATTTGTTGTCCAGTGCTTTTGATCGGTTAGGGTGAAAACAAGCATTACATCAGCTGCCATTTTGGTACCACTGGACAAGATGGCAGCTGCCATTTTGGCACCTGACCTCTAAAGGGGTGCAATTTCAACACATGCCTATTTACAACAACCAGTCACGGTTGTTGGGACAAACGACTTTGTGGCATTAAAGTTGAAGGACTGGATTTATTGATATGTTTAGCTCTGAAGCATTTTTGACTTTCCACGCTAAATTACAACAAATCTTCATTATGTTAATAGAAAACATAACGCGACTAAACATTTTCATGTAAATCAATGTGTAATCAATAATATATATTCATTGTGTATTCAATCCATATATAAATCTTATGTTCAGATGTCTTTTGGCACTGTTCACAAACTAACAGTCAAGTCACTATGTACACAGAAACGGTAGAATCAGACATGAACATGGAGAAGCAGTAATGGCTGATGTATTGAAATAAAGCATGTAGTTGAAAATGAAGCATGTATGTTATGACAGACATAGAATAACATCAGCAACACTAAAACTATTGGTAATTTCAACAAGTCAATAAGTATTATTTATTTTATGTACCTGCGGGGCAAAAATGGTCAAAATGAAGCTGCAGCCTGAGCCACTTCAGCCACTTTCACCACATTAACAAACCCTTTTCCATTGTTTTAAGACGAGTCAGCCTGCAGGGCGGAACAAGTTGTTAATATCATGTTCGACTTACTGCTATAAGTGAAACATTCATATAAACAGAACTTTAGTTCAGTATAACAGTTTATCTTATAAGTACTGAATGATCCTTAAGCAGAACAATAATGCCATGATTTGGAAGCTAATATCCAAACTGAACATTAGAAGTGGGGTTTTCCAGTCACTGGTTTTTTTTTAAGTTGTTTCCTACGTTCTCTCCCCCTTTGGCAAACTAGAGGGAACAATAGAGGGACAACCGAGTGGTAATAAGAGAAAAAGAGGAGGGGAAGAAGGGAATGTGCAGCAGGGTCCACACTTCCTGCATCTCTGCTGCACCAGAGGCCATTTCTGGGGCCTTCTTGCATGGGACCCATCCTTCCATGGGATTTGCATGAGACTGACTTTGATGGGCTATCC
>OMLM01003378.1:11830-31407 GCA_900302695.1 Helostoma temminkii
ATTTAAATAATTTTCCACGATAAATAAATAAATAACCGTATTTTGTCTCATTTACTATTAGGCGACATTTATCCAGAAATAGAGAACATTTTAAAATTGAAAACTTTCAAGCGTGACTGTGTGATGAGTATGTTTAAGTATCACTTTATGCTGTCTCTAGCAGAACCATAAGGGACATAAAGGTAAAGTGAGAAAACAGCCTGACCACACCATGAACGCTAATCTAAACTCTGCAGCTTCACATTGAACCACGGCCACATTTACAGTAACTGTGGAGCGGTGTTGCATCACTGTTGTGCTAGTGTTCAAACCTTCACAATAACACTTATTTTACTGTATTAATGCTTAAATGAATGTCTGGGTTATAGCTTGACAGACATAAAGTAATAGGTTTTTGTACGGAGCTCTGTGACGCATACATTTCTGCTCTTAGCCAGTTACAAACTGCATTTACAGCACTGACCTTGAGAGTTTTCTTGGGGGAGTATCCAGTCTATAAAAGGAAGCTATCATATTCTATCATACCAGCTATCACACAAGTGTTGCACAATCTAGTCCTGAGGACATGCTAATGATTGTTGAATGGCTAAGATATTAGAAACAAATCTACTTTGAAAGACTGTTGATCCTCATGAGGGCAGGTAGAATATATTGCAGGACAGACTGATTGAGTGTTAGCTACAGGGACATAACCTTCAGACTGTACATTTGCACAGGGTGACTCATGTTGTTAAACTAGGCAGTTTCTGCATAAGACACATCAAGTCAATGGGTATCGAACTGCAATATGTATTATTGTTAAATGTTGTGTTTACTATAAACATGTGAAAACAGCAGTGTGAATTATGATACTCATATTCATATCACTCAGATCTACTGTATTTAAAGCCATTATAGAATCTGTAACCTAAAAAATGTCTTAATTTTTCAAAAGCTTTATTTTTTTATTGTTAACAACAAATAGCTATAAAAACAAAAATGACAAAAATGTCTGTGATTACGATGAATGAGAGTGGAAATGTTTGTTTAGATGCACCGCTGAACAAAACAAGCGAGTCAAAGTCAGACAACACCGCTGCAGACCACAGCACCACAACACCACAATTTAGCCTAGCTCAGATGAGATGGCAATGAAAAAAATAACAGAGAATGTAAAGCATGTGCTTATCTGTGCTGTTTACGAATGTGCTGTTTACGAATATGAACAGTTTAGAATTCCATGTGGCACAAGACATCAGAGAACAGAACAACAGCATGCAGCCTAGAGCTCTGTCACTAAAACCACCATACATTCTGACAGGAAGTCATATCACAGAGTCATCAGCACACTGAAACCTTCGCTATTCACTTAATCCCACCGCTGACATTAAACAGGCGAGCACTCTGCCACATAATGCTCTGTCAGAAAGGTCAGAGGTTGCCACTGTGATGACTGGCTTTCCTGACTCTGCACACAATGAAGCCAGAGTCTGAGGTGCAATTTCTTCATATAAAACAATTATTATTATCCTTTCTTTATTGAACTGGGAATTTAAAGTCAGCTCGCATCTGAAACTGTGGTCACAATTTAATTTTTTATTCATATTCAAATGCATGCTCGGAGGAGAAATAACTCTGGTCTTTGCTTCCTCACTTGACTGAGCTCAAAAAAAAAAAAAAACCAACAACAATGATTTGAAAAAATGACATGTTGAGACTTGTGGTTAAAAACAAACCATCACTCTCTCTGTGTTTGGTATAACTGCACATTTAGTCGATTCATGTCATCAGAGATGCAAAAGCAGAGGAGAACTTTGCATCAGTTAGAAACAGTAAGAGATGCAGTGCACGGATTCTCAACCCTGCACTTATTGCATCTGATTGGCTGAACACACCTGATGCAGGTAATCTGCAGTGGGTGGGACAGGGATAGTTGGAAAACAAGCAGGACAGGCTGCTTTGAGAGAACCACTGCACTAAGTGATGCAGATGATGCACCTTCACTCTCTGCCTGCTCCTTGTTAGAAACATCATTTGTAGTTGTGTGGTAGGAGTGATATTATGATTATTGCTCTCAAATCCATTACTAAATTCCTTTACTAAATGTCTGCATCATCAATTGCACCAGTATCTCCCCATCCCCACATATTCACAACCTCTATGTAATCCTAGGCATCTCATCGTTGTTCTGCCTGCAAATAATAGCTAGACTTCAAAATTAAACTAATTCATGCTTGTGTCACATCCAAACTCGCCTACTGCACTGGTACTACACCCAAACGGCTCCAGTGCACCCGGAGCCCCACCACGCACCTGCTCATCACTCTCCTGCTCCCGTGAACACTTCACCCCAGCTTTAAAGAATCTGCACCACCTTCCAACCTTCTCCACACTACACTTCCCCGCGTCTGAGCTCTGTGGTGACAGAGCTTTTTCTCTTGCTGCCCCCAACCTCTGGAACTCTCTCCAAAAATGTGACTGTACCAGCCTGTCCATATTTAAAGTAAGGTATTATTAATATGAGCCTTTCAGCCTTGTGGCTGACTAAGTTTTATAATACAATATTTATTTTTTCTTTAAATATATAAATATACTTAGATGTAGGTCTAAGCTGAGAAAGAAGATGTGCATGTTTAGTAGCAGATGGACAAGATGTAGCCACACTCATTAACCTCAACATGATCAAAATGCCAAACACACGCCTGCTAAATGTCACTGAAACCATGTTCAACAAGCTGTTGCTGCTGTAGAACTGAAACTGAACAGTGCTTTGATGGAGAACACTGTGGACATTTTGACAGCTGTTACTCCAGAGGAAACATCTGGATTAACAGTGTGGTTTCCCTGCCTCGTGACATTAATTATATTACCTTAATTTCAGGTTTAGGCGTTCAGTCATTTACTTTAATGAATATTTATCACATTTTTTAAATGCTTTTCAGTTTATTAATTATAGACTGTTTAGTTTATGTCTATTCTTCTGTGCATTAGTTTTATGTTCTCATTTGAAATGTCTTATAAACTTGCACAAAAGCTGCTATATACTAAACAGTTTGATTGACTGATAAGTCAGTCACATGAAGAGATTATCTATACACAATCATACCTCACACTTGCATGGATCGTATAATCCGGTTGTTCTACAGTGATTCCTACACAGCAGTGTTAGCAGTCAACCGTGGCGTCGGAACAACGGAAACAGTGCAAGTTATGTAGGAGTCGGCCCCAAGCACAGTGTCCTTCCACAGTGTGACTGTACTGTCCTCTCAGGTGTTTGTTTGAACAATCTGAGGGACGTGAGTGGCAGATTTTAAAAATAGATCAGAAGCATTAACAAAACATTTCTTCCTCCTCTTTTGTTATCCCTCCAGGCTGCAGCAAGCACTTAGTTGGCAAGTGCCTGAGCATACGTGCCGAAGTTGCTGGAGGCGTTTTCTTCCTGTCATTTCAGTCTGCAGGGAGTAAATGGCTTTTTCCACAGACTACTTAGTGACATTGTTAGACCAGAGGAGTAAACATAATGTGTGTGTATTTGGCTAGACACACTGCATACACTACAGAGTGTCAAAATTGATACTCTGATCTGCTCATGCTGTTACTTATTGACATGTTCTTGTGTATCATGTAAACAGTGGAAGCTTAGCAGACACTTTCCTTACAGTCTAAAACAGCTTTGCGCCGATCCTTCCTTCCCCATCCCTCCTTTCCTCTTTTCTATTATGACTATGTTTTCCTCACTGTGTCTGCATGAGTGTGTGTTGCCATTATACAACAGCTGCCTTCTACAATGATAATCCTCTACCATAACGGGGCAGAGTGAGGGAGAGATTCGGTTAGAGTATATAAAACATTAGCCACCTAAGAGTGTATTTGCATTTCAACACAGCTTAATGCTTTGTTTGCCTGAATCGAGACATTGATATTTCAATCACCATGTGCAGGTAGACAAACATGGTTCTGTCTCGCTAGAAATAGAGCTGAGACTGAAGAGAGGAGGGCTCCTTTAAAAGACGAAGCTAGACTGAATCTACATCTAGATACTAGATCTAGCTACACTGACTGTAAATGTTAAGTTAGTTAGTTAGGTTATGATGTACCTTTGCCTACTGTGTGTAAATATATCCATAGAAACTAAACTTCTTTGTAATACAGACTGACAATGAGCTTTATGCCTCACCTCATTGGTCTATGCAAAGGTAATGGGATACACAAAACATGTAAGCAAGCACCCTTTTGCATCAGAGGGGCTGTTTCTACTTAACAATAAGGCGAGGATTACCTGAATGCATCATTAAAAAAGTATGAATTCAAGGACATCGAGACCTGTGAATAAATCACCAGTCTGTCAAAGGTTGGCAACTGAGGACACGTTTCTCAGAATTTAACACAGAATGGAAAACATACTGATGATTTTCAAAGGATGTTGTATCAAAGAGGTTTATCACCTTCAGACTATGAGGGTGAGCAGCAAATTTCAGTGCGTGTTTCCTAATGCACCGTCTGCATTAATAAATGTGCATTGTTGCAGCTCTCTCTCCTAAAAACTACATTTTAGTTGTGTGATTCTTTAACATAATGGTAATATGTTGGCAATCAACTAAAAGACAAGAAGCAATTACATTTAATATATCAAGAAATTGTTTCTAGACATTTTTTTTTTTTAAACCAAAACATCCAGTTCTGCTAAAATAGCTGATCCAGTTTGACAGACTACTTCTGGTTTGGTTTAGTAAGATAATGGTTAAAGAAAGTTTATGATCTGGCTTAAAAGTCACTTCAGAAACAGTGATTACTAACCTTTTAATCAAACCACAATCTTTCTCTAACCTTAACCTAACAGCTTTTGTTGACTAAACTTAACCACACACAGGACTCTGGAGTCAAACTAGGCTCTGCAGTTTGTCACTTCTGCGTATAAAACTCCCGCCATCCACTCGAACCACCACCTTCTGACTCACTTTCCGTTAAAGAAATGGAGCGCTTCATTCATTCAGAAGATATGCTGCAACACCGCTAAAATATATTTGTTGCCAATTTGTGTTAAGATACATCAAACATGCACTGACATGACAAGTCTGAATATTCTTGTTGTCAAGTGGACATTTTTACATGATGCAGAAATCCCCGAATCTCATAATCTTGAAAACATTATCAGTCCCCATGAATCCTCTGTGTCACCCAAAACACTCCTGAAACTTTCTACAACATGGCTACACAAACCGGTTAAGACTGAGTTAGGTTTGCTCAAAAACAACATAGTTGGTAGTTGGTGATTTGTTCTGGTCTACGAGGGTCAACCACATTTTGGATCAGGTCCTCCTGAGGGCAAATCTCTTTTTTTAAATTTTCCATAAACTAATTTTACATGTCATTCTAGTGCATTGACTGAGGCAACTAACACCATTCTTGTCAGAAAGACATCTAGATCTGAATAAACTCTAGCCACTATGTTGATTGGTGGCTTGACATAAACCAATATTTGACTGGACAAGTCATCATTCTAACAACATAAGTTGTTGCTCTATCTTCAGAGTTAATCCAAATGACATTACAGTTCTTACCCAGCTTTAGTTCTTCAGACCCAAAACAGTACAAATTCTCCTTCATAGTATTGGTACATGGTGTATTCCTTTAGACCAAAGGTATTAAACCAATCAAGCCTGGACTAACCAACATCAAACTAGCCAGCCCTCAATCATTTAATCAATATGCAAACGTGCTGCTAATAATGTGATGCTATCTGAGTCACAGTAACGTAGGAGAACATTCTGGACTCTCAGGAATACTTCCTGTATTGAGTGTGAGACCTCTGTTGAATGAGCAACCAGGTCAGGTCGACTGCTTCGCCGCACTTCATGGAAAGAATAAAGAGGTTTTGTGAGTGCGTATGAGAACGTGAGGTTATCCAGAGCTCTGAGATCGTGGGTTAAATATTTACATGAAAAACAGTAGCACACTATGCAAATACACAGACAAAAACTGTGTTCTGTAGAAATGGGGATTAGTTCTACAGAGTTGTATAAGCTATCAGTAGCAACACAATGAGAACATCTATAAATTTACACGTGCCATAATGCCGTTCGACTACCTCTGTTTGGCTGCCCAGTTATGCTGTACCTGTTTAACCACAGTTGTATACAGTAGAGAGTGTCATCACACCTCTGTAAGTCTGTCATGTCGAGAACACAGTCGTCAGGAGACGTCAAGGTTGGACATCAATGTTTAAACTATTAATAAAACCTAACCATTAATAAAACTCCCTGCCGTCTAGAAAGGCTATTTATGCATGTGATTATTCACATTATTCTCTGTGGTACTGTTTCATAAATACGTGAACGGGAACACAAATGAACATGGAGAAGAGGCGAATGTAAAACGGTAACAAAACAGAAAGTGAATGGGAGAAAGATGCAACCAGCTAAGACAAACGTGCTTGTACCTGACAGAGGTGTTACTTCAGTGGTTTGAGTACGGGCAAGTAGGACCAAGACAGACGTGTCACCACAACAGACCTAAAACAATACTAATGAAAAGGAAAACAGCCACGACAGTACAGTTACTGTAAATGTTTAAAGTCAGAGGCTGAATAAGGTTTTTGACCGCAGCACAATATGTAACAAGGACCTACAAAGATGTTAGGAGATAACAGCTGCTATTGCACTTTATGCAGACAAGGAGCCACTTCAAACAGTACAGAAGCAGGTACATTGAGTTTGGAGAGCTGGTGTTAACATTTAGTATATATTATTATCGGGATATGAGCCCACTTCTATAGGATTTTGGTCATAATATTGCATCATACCGACAGACTTTTCATGGTTGGTTTGAGTCCATCTGATTTAGATTATAAAGTGAGTTTTATAAATACTAATAAATAATAATACCATGTAAAGAGAAAAATGACAATATCAAAGCAGATTCTGCTAAACGGAGCACAGAGAACAGGAAATGTACTTTCATAAAGTGAGTAAGCAGCTGCTGCTTTGTAGTTTGCTTGTTTTGGGCACAATCCAAGATAAACCAATGACAAGTGCAGAACTCCATTCTCTTTTTTTACTGTGTTTTTAGTCTCCACAAAATCCTAAGAAAAAAATGCTGCATCTAGTTTTCTGGCTGCTGAACGCTCCACCACGTGCATCTCCAACTGTGTCTGCCATAGACAGGCTGCGAACATGTTGTGTAGTGTGGGTTTTACAGCTGCCTGCTGCTGCTGGGAATTACACTACAACAGTTAAACTGAGAACTGAGTGGAACCACACAGTCAGGTGATCATTTTCTGTGGCTTCATAGCTTATTCTAACTGACAACTGCTTCTGTAACTATGCAAGCTCTCATTCAGCACTTCTGTCTTTGGCAGTTATGAAAAACACACAATCAGTTTTCCAATTTATTTGACATGCCTTAACATAGATAGATCCTTAGTGATTAATGACTTTGTGAGAACTGTTAAATAATATTTGTAAAAATACCAGAGGTGGTACAAGTACACAAGATCTTCACTCAAGTAAAAATGCGCATACCTGCCTAAAAACTACTACACTACAAATAGAAGTACCACTTCAGCTTTAACTTTAAGTACCATGTGGTTCATTTTACGAGACACATCTATGATGACATAAAGCAAACTTATATAGAAATATACTAAGCATATTGATTCTGCTCAGTATATGTACTTCAAGTTGAAATTAAAGTGCATACTCTGAAATTTAAGTACAGTGTAGTAAAAGTAAAATATACTGGGAATATTTCAGTAAAGTACCTTAAAAAGTATCTTAAAATCGCACTTAAGTACAGTAATTGAGTAAATGTACTTAGTTACCTACCACCTTTAAAAAATATACGTCACTGTAACTTGGTTTTGTTTAATAGCAATATATTACAGAGTAGTGAGCGAGGCATCAGTGGCGTTTAAGTGAGTACTGAAGCGTTGGAACGGTTCAACCCACACCAACCCTGACCTTTATCAACATCAAGGACCGTGACTGTCTTCTATCTTACTGAACAAAACTACATGTGAACATTCAGCAGAGTTTTCCAAATGCTGATCTGATCAATTTACCTCGCTGTGTAATATTAATGTTACATCTACTTAACATTTTAGGAATGGGGCAGCCTCAAAATGTTATGTGAAGTCAAAAAAGACAACCAAATGTTATCCTCAGCAAATACAGCATGTTGTGTAAAGTCTGTTATATTATTATTATGGTTAGTTCAACTTAAAAATCTAAGTCAGCTTAACTAGAACACAGTGTTGTGTAAACCTTGTTCATTTGATTTAGATTTATTTATTTACTGTAACTTAAAGACACAGTAGGTAACGTTTCAAATATTTTTTTGCTAGAAATAGTCTCTAAGACTCATCTTAATGTGGAGAGGTGCTGTTGAAGTCTCATGTTACCCAGATTCATTGAGCAGCACTGGCAGCAGTGCAGAGATATTTCATGAGGAAGGCTCACCCTTCCAAACCAATCAGATGCTCGATTTCTACGTGTTGATTAATGAATGTGCTTATCATATTGTTACATATTTTGATAAACTGAACCATTTTGCACTTCATATTTGAACAAAAGGGATTTATGTTTATGTTGGAGTCACTTGTCGCTGCAAAGACATCTTGTTAAGACGCTTCCAGTTACTCAAGTTCAAGTCTGTAAGGGGAGAAACTAAATTCAAGCCTAACTTCCATCGTAGTTAGAGTTTCTTTTTCCATTAATGTGAATAGAAACACCTGTGACTGACTGTAACTTAACACGTATTAAAGACATTATAAGTTTCCCCCGTGAAACTTTCCTTTCCTTTTTAGTTGAGTAAATAGAAGATGTGTGTGAACTATGTGTGTTGGGAACTAATGTATTAGTTTTATTTCTTTAAAAGCAGAACAGCTCGTTTCATACCTAAAGATGAAGTCAAGTTTTAAGTTGCTTGAAAATATAAATTTTTGATATTTATATTTAGTAAATAAAAAATACATTATGCCTCAAAAGTCCTGAATGATGACGTACAGTGTACCAGGAAAGGGAAAAACCAACGGCTCACAGTGACAGTGGGAGCCTGATTAGTCATTCATCAGTCAGTTTGTAACACATAAACAATAGAAGATCTGTGTGATTCAACAATTGTTGAACAGTAGTAACTACAGTATTGTCTAAGAAGATACGTAAGTACACCAGAGAAACGAGACCAGAAGTGTTACAGTGTTTCATAATGAAGAAACTTAGTGTAACAATATGGCTCCATCATGTGTTTTAATAGTTTTTGGAAAACAACAGAGCTCTGGCGCTCAGTGGAATAACTAAATCAGCTTCATAATTGACAAAGAGCCAATATTAAGTATGTTCCTTTTAGTATCTTTATGGGCTTTAACCACATTCAATAAACCGAACGTTTGCAGTGTTATAATCATCATTACAATGACACCACACAGCAGTGGTATTGGTTTCTTTATCCAAACTTGGTTGGAGGTTCCACTTCAGGTCAGTTCTGAGAGTAGAAGAGCATTTATATGATTAATCTAGTGAACCACTGACACCGTTTCACACAGTACAGTCCTGATATTCAGCGTGAGACAGGACAAAACAGAGCTTCTTATAGAGACTAATGTATTTTGACTGACACTGAAAAGCTGACTTTGCGAGAGCCACCTTAATGTTTTTGACTAGATTCATATGCATCTATATTTTTGTCTTATTTGACGTGGAAGCTTCCTCGTATTAAGTGATTTTGGGCACAACACGTCTTTATGACTGAGTTGACTGAACATTAGGAAGAACACAGCACTGCATCAGCTCGCTAACAACACCACAGCGACTGACATCACTGAGGATTTCCTCTGTTCACTTTGAGCTGCACACTAAACTGCTGATTTTTTTTTCATAATCCAAGACAATAAACAGCAAATTCATGTTACCACTGTGTGAAACAAGTCCTTGCTAAATTCAATTTTGTAATAAATACTGTGAAAAAAACAAAGAATAAATTAGGAGCCAACCTGACGCACGAGGAGAAAACTATCCATCCATGCTTCCACTCCTCTTTCTCATCTATCTATCTGTCGAGCTCAAGCTAAACCCTGGTGTGCAGTGACGCTAAGGGAGTAGAGGGGGAGAGAAAAAACACTGAGGGAGGAGGGGGGAGAGTGGGCGTGGCCCAGAGAGAGAGAGAGAGCGCGAGCCTGGAGAAGACTAAAATAACTTACTTCCTTAACAAGCTGCAAAACTGTCTGATAAATATTATGCAGAAGCACACACACATACACATCAAAGACTTCGAGAAAGAGGAAATTGAAAATGCCTAAAAAAAAAACACCAACATTACACAGTGTGGTGACTGACATCCCCATTCTGCAGCACACTGTTATGAGTAAATCATGCAGAGAGCTGCTTCACAGTTGTTAACACTTACGTTCACATTTATGTGACTGATGTAGTGACACTCAGTGTGGCTGAGCAGAGCACCAGCCAGCAGGTGGTCTCAATGACCCTGAAGTGTTGACAACTTAAAGTAAACCATAACAGTGTAGTAATGCTGTAGCCTGCTGGAAATATGTTCTGTATCAACCTGTTAGGGATTATTCAGATACATCATCATTATGCTAATAGAATAAACTGCTTTCACACCGCAGTACACTGCCTATGACAACAGTTGCAATTCAGTTGTATAGGAACATCTTTAGGAGACACAGGTGACAGATAGATGCAGAGACTCAAATGTGATTGGTTTAGGTAGAAGATATTCATGCTTCATATAGATGCTTAACTTCATGTACTGTAGGTGCTGCAGATCTAAATACAAGCATGTCATTTCTAACGGTTTCTAACATTGCATTCACACTGAGGTGGAACAGTGGGTAAAACCCCACTAACGTATGTCCTTTTGATTTATTGTCCTTCAGCACAAATTAAATTTGGAGTTTGCCACTGACATAACAGGTCTGCCAAAACATATATATACTAACAAAAGTTAAATACAATTTTCCTCGCTGAAAAATGGAAAATACCCTTTATACTTTTCCTTAAACCACACAGCCATCACTGGCTGTCACTCCACATATCAAGACGCTGCTGAGAAGTTGCTCAGGCAATAACTAAGTTAATAGGGAAAGACATGATGCCCTCAACACAGTGATCAGGGCTGGGTTTAAGGCCTAGAGGAAGACACTGAACACACAGTAGCTGCCCCCAGCAATGACCACAAGCCTCCCGTGATTTACAAAGTCAGAGTTTGACCAGTGTAATGCAGCACAGACAGGCTACACCACACTCTGCCTTCTAAACCTTCACCAGACAAACCAAATCAGCTGCTGCACCATTGGCTCTGTGTTCTGTTAACTGAAGATTCTGGCCAAGCTGAAGGCAAAGACTGTCATTGTTGTTTCTGCTGGCACGACAGATACAGCCCCTGCTGCCGTGGGAATCGTGTCTCCCCCGTTCACATGATGACTAGTGACCCACTGGCAAGGTTATCCACACATTCACACAGAAACATGTAGACATTTATAATCCTGCCCTGACTCACTGGTCCAGCAGGAAATAGCACTGCAGATTACTTTCCAAATGTGTTTAACAAAACCCTTAAGATCATCTGTGTAGCAGTCTAAACTTAAACGTCATGTTTTAGATGAGGGTCAACAGAAGTCTGCCTAAGGGTGTTTCAACAGCTCCACCTGCTGCTCACGTTTAGGTATCACACTGGTGCACTCTTTCTGAATCAGTGTTTTCACTATCTTTTGCTCCTTCTGCCTTACCTCCTGCCGAAGAGCTTGAGCCCAGTGAAAGACTTGGAGCAGCCGGTCCCCTTCTCTTCCTCCACACAGACTTGGGGGGACAGCGAGGACGAACATGGAGGGGCGGTGGACGAGGAATGAGACGATGAGGAAGCGGAGCTGAATTCTCCATCGCTTCTATTTACAGTTAGTAGCCCTTCTGTTTCTGGATCTAAATGCTTCTCATCAAATGCACCGACACAGGCCTCCACTACAGCCCCTTGTCCCACATCAGCATCTGCTCCTCCGTCTGCATCCATGACGTTCAGCTCCTGTCACATTTTGGTAGGGTTAGCTACCTAAACAGGAATTCTGGGTAGTCCTTTCCACTTGCAATGTTCTTGAAAAGAAGCGGCCTTATATATCTTGAAAATCCTGCATAGTCCAAGAAATCCCAGAGGAGACTTCTGAACGCTCCCTGAAGTATTCCAAATATTTTACAAATCTTTGGTTACATCACTTTAATCTTGTAGCTCAGTTTGTATACTCCTGAATATATTAGACTGCAGGAACTTTTGCCAGGGACCAGGAACCTTTTACGTTGTTCCTCTACCTGCGTTTCCACCAGAGTAACCAGGGACCACAGTGGACGGTGGTTGATGTGTTTTACCTATTTGACACAAAAATAATGATCGAGCAGCCCAGTAACATAAATGTGATGACGGAAATGAGTCAACCATCAGCTTTTAAAATGTCGGTTTGTTCATTTGCCTAATCTTCCTGGGTCTTTAGCCCTGCTATGGAAATGCAAATCACAATTCCCTCGAGGACTTTTACACCAAGGTTCCTGGACTTTAGGTCCTGGGAAAGTACCACGAACTTTACTCTAGATATTCCAAGTATTACACCATATAAAGATACTGCTAAAACAAGTATATATGTAACTGTTCCTATTAAGCTACAGGAGTTACTGTCTACCAAGCAGTATTACAGTCGTTCTTCAAAGTATTTCACTCAGTAATTATACCATAATCACCTATTACTGCACTTAAGCTGCTCTAGGACCTCAAACATGGCTACACTGCAGAGACTGAAAAGTCAATAATCCACGTGCCAAAGGTCACACAGTGTGTTTGTGTGTGTGCAGAGGGATTAGTGTAGAGTCCTGAGGGACAGATAATCCATCCCAGGATTCCTCTCCTCATCTCCACTCAGCAGTAGAATACCAAACGCAGTAGTAGTAGTATCAGAATGAGTACTGTAGCAGTCCAGATTTCCTGTGTGTGTCAGTCAGTCAGTGTTCACTCTCTTCTCTGCTTGCCCTTTTTACTCCTCTGACTTCCTTCTTCCTCTCTTCTTCTCGTCCTTTGTTCCCTCCGTCTCCCCTCCACTTCCCTCTCTCTTCTCCTCCTTCACTTTCCTTCTGTGTCTAATTATACTCCATGTGAGGCAGAAACTGGCAACCACACACACACACACACACAACTGCTACACACACTTTCGTAAACACACACTGATCCTCTACTACCCGCCCGGCTAAAACCAGGAAGTGGGTAATGACAACAATCAGGGCCTCGCTCTTAGCTGCCCTGTCACATGCCGGACTGAAAATCTCTCACTGACTAATTCTTGCTCACTCTGTGCTCAATCTCATCACAAATGCATACACATCACATTATATGGACATTACAGATTGGTTAGCTGTCAAGCTGTTATTAGAATATTGAGGTGTTTTTATCTACTTTACATTCTGATCAGCATATGAGTCATATTTTAGCAGATTAACATTTTGTTTTGTCATTTTCAGTTTCAAAGTGAATAATACTTAAAGGTGTCAGACAACTGTACAGGGGAGCAGAAGGAGAACAATAATGAATGAGTCCTCATCAGATTCATCCTATTCTTTCCTAAATGTCATCTGAACTTTTAATGGATTTTCTGAACTGGTGCACATACAGGTAGGATGACATCATTGGTCAGTGCTTTCTCTAAGAAATACAAATCAAAAAGAATTTTCTAATCTATGGTTAAACAAAATAGTTCAGAAATAACTTGACTAGATCATGATTTGAGTGAAAGTGGCTGTGTTAGGGTTTAGGGACCAAGTGAATTAAAATGTTTGACTGTCAGCAGGAAACAGCAGAGGAACAGCAGCTACCAGGTTTAAAGTCTCATATTTTGGTGAATCATCCATCCAGCTAACCTGCCAACACCATCACACTGCCTTATCATGTGGTTCTGACAGACAACAATCGTAACTCCTCTGGCCACTGGAGGGCCCTGTCAGATGAGCATAAACAAATGGTCACAGCATTTGTCCAGACGAATATGCAAACAGCAACCAAGACATGTGAATGTGAAACAAATTGAAGGTGAAACAAAGTCTCATTTACTGCACTGCTTTTACTCCCTGAACAAAGGGACACCTCAGCATGTAGCCAGACATCAAACCGCTAACACTGGCGAACGACTGCTCCACCAACTGAGCTACAGTGATCCATCTGAGGTTTAAGGAGTCAAAAAATTGTCATTTATAAAAGAGCAAGAAATTTTCGGAGAAATATGATCAGACTGAAGTCGGTAAAAGAAAAACTGGACCTTTTCAAGGCAATTTCATGTGTAGAACTTGCATAAACTGTCCTTATACCAAAAAGCCTTTTAAACACCTGGTTGATGGGAACCTGACCAGGTCTACTATATACTGGCAACAAGTTTATTATTTGTAATAATTTTACAATGAAAGGTACAACTAAAAGGCATTGATTCCCATTAGCTGTTGTGTTTACAAACAGCACTAGCCATGTTAGCGTGAGCATGTTTGGTGCGTTCAGGGACAGTACAGAGTGTAGGTGATCTTTGTTTGAGACACAGTCAGAAGCCAAAAGGCTGCACCTTAAATATGACTCCACTTCTGTGCCCTACAGTGGCAGAATATAAGAAAAAGAGGCCTTTTCTAATTAGACCTACCAGGCAGGAATCTTAAAGTTTGTGATTAACAGGGTCACAAGCTGAAAGTTCAACTTTGAAATGGTTCATTCACACATAGATTTCAAGGTAAAATAAGTCACAAGTTATGATTACTACTTATTTGCAAGATAGCCAAAGTATTAATCAAAACATAAGTAATAGTTTCAATTGAACAGTGCATTGTTAGATTAACCGACTGATCGTTAGGTGCAGCTCTATACACCACTGACCCTTTTGCAAGACAGAGAACTAGTTTCAACACAATCATTATTCCTCACAGACAAACCTCAAACGTAGAGTAAGAGGTGATCATATAAAACAGACAGAGGCATTTATCTCCAAAGAGTCTCAGTTAATTATTTTTGTAAAGGGGCATCATTTTCAAATTTTCTATTTAATATTGCAATTTAAAGGATTGTTCCTCCTGCTTGTGTCATATTTTAAATAATATTGCATATTTTTCATCTTTTTAAATGTGCTTTTATTTTTAACATATTTCTTTCATTTTACTTACATTTTTATGTGTTTTTTGGCTTTAGGTTAGTTTATAGTGTCTAATGATTTGAAAGTTGTAATTGGAGAGCACCACACATGTGCCATATTCCCCATATTAGCATTTCTCTCAACTGTTGACCATATATGGTGTCACATGTGTCAATTATCACACACAGCCTTTGCCACATGACCATATACCAATCTATGTAAGTATTCCTTATTGGCTGATGTGTATGTGTGTATGACTGATAACCAGTCTATTTAAATGTTCACTGCAATGCTCTTTTAACAGACAAAAGCCACAAGCTAAACTGTGCTGGTCTAACTGTAAAATTCTTCAATAAATAGCAAGTACTATCATTTCTGTAGACGAAACTCCATGGTTTCACCACACATGCAGAGGAAAGGTATTCTTTCTATGGCAGAATCACAAATTCCTGCAGGGACTAATAAAAATAGACTGCTTTATCACACACCTACTTCAGGAATTTAGGCAGGCAATATCTTCACTGGGACCATAGCGTCAGCATTACTTAACTGTACCTCGTCCCAGCTGTTATATAAAAGTATGTTTTTATATGTATGTAGGAAACAGAATAAAAGCAGCGAAAATAATAAAAAAGAGAACAGTAAAAAGACAGCTCTTGCTGTAACGGTGCAATGTGATTACTGTATTGCTTCAGTCTCTCTGACAGACAAACCACATCTTAGCACTTTCGTGCATATGTGCACACACACACACACACACACACACACACACACACACACCTGCTCCTCTTTGTTCTGTTATCACTGTTCCCTCTCATCCGACGCCCACTCTGTATTTCCATGACAAATAAAATGACACTCGACAGCACAGCACACAATTCAGAAAGATCCTTTTTAACTTCCCCACATCCACGCCTGACCTGTTTTCTCTGTCTCCAACATAGGACTGATTTAAACTCTATTACTCCTAAACCTGACCCTGAGGCAAACAGGTACAGAAAGCAATCCACAGCAATAAGCCCCCATGCCTCTTTTATAGTCCTATAGATATCTACATCAGTGGTAATGTGTGACATAAACTGTAGTGTGGAATTACAGCTGGAGATTAAAATGAGAGATGAAACAGTGTGTACAAATAACACTTGATTTATGTGGCATTAAACCTGATGAGTCATGAAGACTGGTGATTTTATAATAGAAATACTACATTCAAATGTCCAGTTCACTTGCAGATGTAGTAGTAGTACTTGTTAGAGCCTGGAGGGAGGAACTAATCACATGTAATTAGTCATATTGTGCTTCTAATGGTCTGATGTTATAAGCTGTTTTTTTTAAAATACTATAACATTTAATGAAAAGCATTGGTGAAGTCCATAACTGACCATCTGTTTTGAACTATTACAACCACTAAGTACACGGCTCGGCCACAGTATTTCAACATAAGCCCACATTTTTAACCTGTTTCTGATTTGTTCTTATCTCATATCTGCCAATCCAATCACTGCACACTGCTGAACAACCTGAGCTAACAATGGTGAGGCGTCAACAGATACGGAACTTTACAATATTTGTTGGAGTAAAAGTAATTTTTAAGATTTCAATTCAAGCGTTGCCTATATGCAAGAGTCTGTAAGCTATGGTAATGTGCTGGCAGGAAGCTCTGCGGTGAGCACATTATGCTACATTAAGCCAAAGGGGAAAACAGCTAACAGTCATTGTGTTTACATGCACTTCAGTAACTGGGTTACAGTCCGAGAAACCATGCAAGCGTAACACTCACCACTGAACTAATTGCTGACAGGAGCGGCTGAATGAATGGGGTAAATCATTACATGTTTTTTTTTCAAGTGCGTTTTTAATCAAGTCTGCCTAAAGACCAACTGAAACTGAAACAAACACAAAGTGCCATGCAGTCGTCTGAGCAAGTTAGTTTTCACCGTGTATTTCTTTGATTCAGTCAGTTTGTGCTGTGAAATGGAGCGTTGTGTCTGTTTGTGTGTCACTTCACATTAAATAAACAGCAACAAAAAAACAAATCTTTGAACCATGCTTCCGAAATAAACCTAAGGTATGACAGGAATCAGATTACTCCTGTGCTGCATGTCCAGCAGCCTGGTTACACGAATTTCCAGTAACCAGATTTTTTAAACGCAGTGAAACTTGTAAACATCGTTCTAAAGGGAACACTCACTAGCTCAATGTGAACACTCCAGACAGTTACCTGATGTGCTCACACCTGGGCTTACACAGACATTATACAGACATTTAATGTCCGGGCATATTGACTTGGACGTTTGTGTTCTCACATGCATCTCACCCAGGCAAAGTATGGAGAAGTTCGGGATTCCAGTGTATGTGTGAAAGCAGCCCAGGAGAGGGAGACAGTCTTATTATAATATTATAGAGAGTGACGGTTTCCTTGCTGGCCACATTAACTAAGGTAGTAAAGTTTACACTACCAATAGAAAGTTGCTCTGTCACCTACCGATAGTTGATAAAATAAAAATAAAATGACTTGAACTGAATTAAATGGGTTTGCACGGGCAGCAGTCACTTCTATCACTGTGAAGAGTTAAACTACATGCCTACTGAAAACTATACAGAACAGAAGGAGTTCACACAGTTTTGTATTGGTGTTGTTTGTATGGGTGTTACTGCCTGTTCTTTTTGCTGTTTATCTTCGCCATCTATGTTTGCTTCCATCTGGTGTACTGTTGTGATACATTATGCAACTTTTTGGCTTGAGACAAGGGGTGCATTGTTTATTCCCTCCCACTGGTCAGCTGGTCAAGTTTATGCATCTACACATCAATCATCATCGTATAACCTGATGCTGAGGTAAAACCAGGTATCAGATGGTAAACACAGACATTAAAGGTTAAGACTCACAGTACAGGGCCAAAACTAATACATTCATTCACTATTCCTACAGTGGAAATAGCAGTTAAAATAAAACACATAATTCATACAGCACTTGAACAGGCTAAAAGCATGTTGGGTGCATGCCTCCAAGTATATATACAAGATTGTATCGAGATGAACACTGTCACAAGTCAGCAGCACTGCAGGTTGTCACAGTTGACGAATATACCACTGTCCACTGTTGTCCAATCACAGCAGGGAAACAGTGCGCTAAGTATGGCTCATGTTTGTTCTGGGCTATTTTTATCACTTAATTGATAGACCTCGAAGGTGATACAGACCCTTCTTACTCAGCTTTGCCTTGTCTGTTTTATTGCCATTACATATCCATCAAGCAGTAGATACATCTAATTATACACAATAAATAGAATCTTGTTCCAATTAGCATTATAATTGCCAGGAAGACAGCATTTTGTTTCCTGTCAGCATCTATTATCTGCAGCATGTACTGTACTGTACTGTACTGTAAGAAGTCCTGCCCTTTGAGCTAATTCAATGTTTTTCCAGTCTGAAGGAAACAGGTCTGTGTTCCATCTGCAAGCTCTTGTCAGTGTGTGAGTAGAAATAGAAATAGTGCAGTGGTACAGTACTGTAGAGTTCAGGTACTAAAAAGCAGGTAAGAATTAATATCAGGATCAGACTATGTGATTGTTTGTCATCATCTCAGATTAATCAAAGATGCACTTTCACAACCTTTAAAGTGTAATCAGGGCTGTGTTAACAGCCAGTATAATGAAGGTAAGTACAGTATGTGTGTGGGAAGAATACAGCTTTGAAGAGAAGTAGTATAATGCTCCTGACCTGAGAGTAAAAATCATATGGCTAAAAGAAGTTAAACAGCATTCTTCTTTGTCTTTTGCATGTTTAAACATGTCAACCCAAACATTACACACATCCCTAATACATCACTCACAACAAGCACTTTTCCCACCACATTTACAAAGGCTGAAATTATCCCGCTGCTAAAAAAATTAATTTTGTTCATGACTCTACAGATCTTTTATTGGATGTATATCATGTATATTGTGAGTACAGTGGAAAGCTCCACTGTCCGTCTGACTGAATTAATGAGTGGAAGCATCTTGCATGTAACGTATGGAATTATTTTTGCAGTTTGCTCCTGCACCCATGACACAAATTGGACCCCGGCTGTGGTTTTTCAGGCAGGCAGTTATTTTCTAGTGGCACTTTTTGAACAAGACACAAGGAAAAGTAACAGCCTGACTAACTAGTTTCTTAATGTCATATTGGTCAGCAAAATTAAAAGATAATTCAAATTCCCTGTTCTGTCTTCACTGAGAGCCTCTCAGGACCTGTAGGGAACAAGATGTACAGTATTAAAGCTGAATCACCACTTCTCTGATTTCCCCTGCTTCACACAGAAAGTAAATTAGTCAAAATGTCACCATGTTCCTTTAAAGCTAGTGATGAGTTAGTGATGCTTCTAGTTTCCAGATACAGTGTGTGTGTGTGTGTGTGTGTGTGTGTGTGTGTGTGTGTGTGTGTGTGTGGGAATAATTTGACC
>OMLM01003378.1:31427-44384 GCA_900302695.1 Helostoma temminkii
ACAGCTTAAACCTAATTCGAACCTGAACCCTAAATTAATGTCTTCACCCTCAAACAGCACTTAGAAGGACCAGTTAAAATGCTGAACAAACGTGCGCATACAACCATGGAAAGATATGGGTGCGCGCACACACACACACGCACATATGCACACACGCACACGCACACGCACACGCACACGCACACGCACACACACAGACACATACACACACACATATGCGCGCGCACACACACACACACACACACGCACACACACTACTACTACAGTGCCACAGATACAACTGATCCTTACATAAGACTTCTGGTGAGTCAGGAGAATTGATGGTCATGCCAGCTTACCCCACCCCCACCACTCACAAACACGCACACACACACAAAATCCCATCTGGTTTACTGATTATACTAAATAATGTTGGGATTATGCCTCACGCTGGCAGTGGCACAAGACGTCCACTGACAAGCAGCTTCACAGTGTCTTACTATCTGACCTCCAGCACAGTGATGGAAAACATCCAGCCTTTATTGAAATGTTATACCTGAAATCAGATACCAGTGACATTTGAAAGACTGAACTGAAAAACACAAATAAAACAACTGAAGTAGGGCAGGAGAGAATCTGTGCACATTATGTAATGTGGCATTCAGAGCTTGGCATGCAGTTGTTTGTCATGTTCAGCTCAATATCAGACAGGCTTAAAATGGGTCTTTTACTGATTGTCCTGCAGGCTGCTACCAGACTCCATCCATCTAAATCCCACACTACTGAGAAGGCAAACTGTTTTTCTGACACTGTTTCTGAATAACCTTCATATACTGAATTGTAAAATGTTTTAGAACTACAATTTCCTGTATGGCACCTTATCCCAGATGCATTATTAGACAAACTATAGCCCCTTTTACACTGTGAATGAAATATGGGTTTATGAAATTTGCAAATTATTGTATTATGTTTTTATAAATCTTTTACACAGTGTGAATTGCACACTTTTTTTTGGAATTGGGATTGTAAAGAAAGGGCCAAGCTGTCAATAATCTGGCCGGGTTTCTGTATAACAGAAACCATAATGACTAAAACATGATTTATCTTGTCCATTTGTTGGTTCACATGCCTCACATATGTTCTGGCTCACTTATTCTCTCATGCATTATCTCTCTCTATCTCTCTCTGGCACTAAACTCATTACAGTGTCATAAATCCTGCCGGTACTGTGCATGCAGGTACATGGACACTTAAGGTGAACACAGAGAATTAACTGAAGATGAAAAGCCTTCATTAGCGTCAAGAAACTACAGAGATGCATTTCACAAGAGGGGATCTGATGTAGCTTTCAACAACACCTCATGACCTTCTTTAGCATACACTCACTTGTCATGCAGATGGTTTCATTTACATTGCATGGCAAGTACTGAACTGTAACAGGTGGTCTAATATGTGGGGAGATGATGAGATGATCTCTTGAGTGTGACTACTCTACGACGACGTAGTTGCTTTTAAGTTAATTTAAACAGTTAAATTTGCTTTTTGAAAATTGCTCCCACGCACAAACGTGTGCAGCACCTGTTTTAATGTACTTGTATGTTGCCAGATTTGTTTCAGTGATAATGGGCAGGGTCAGTGTGGGGAAAGGACTGAAATACAGCAATATAGCTTGGTGTTAAATGACCCTCTAAATGGTTCGAACAGCACGTTCATCATCATCTCTGTAAACAGCTGTGTAGGTTTGTTTCTCTATGACGGCAAACAACATGTTTAGGTCCATAGAGTCAACCTTCATTTAGCAGGTTTGTCCGGAGCAGTGAGAAGGCAGCTGTTAAAAGAGATGCCCGTTTATGAGCAGGGAATACAGCTGGATTAGATATTCACACATATCAACTGTTTCTAAGGCAACAGACAAGCTAATGCTTCATTCACAGAGAAAGCAACTGCAACAGTATTAGTAATCACAATACGGTGGAAGAACAGCTGGTAAAATCAATTCTACATTGTACCCTTCAACAGAAAGACTTCCCATGGAAATGAATAAAAGCTTGAAAATTTTATTTACTTTCTATAATACACAGTGGCACAGTGGCAGTGCAGGTTTCTCTGCTTCTGCATAAAAATGACCTAAAACTACACTTTATTGTGGTATTGTGGTGCCTGGTGAGCATCAACAACTCTTCTTTTAAAGCTTTCAGAAATCACCTCTGTTTCAGCCATGACACACTTCTACAGATCTGAGTTGTCAAGATCAGTTTCATAGTGAAGACCCAGACGTCTCCCAGACTCACACCTGATTATTAATCCACTGACTGAAAGCCTCAGATTTCCCCTTCATATCTTCACAGACTTTAGCCCCACACCTATATGTAAAACTGGATCATTTTCCTTAGCGAATGAATGAACAAGTCATTTTGTGCCTTATTTAGTTCACAAACATTCATACACCACTGTCTTTATGATGAGATTCTTTGTTTTATCCTTACTAAATAAATCTCTTCATTTATTTATTCACAATTCTGATTATTTACAGCTTGTTAGATAAAAAGGATCATGTGTAACTTTTTCCACATGTAATGGTACTAACTCATCAAAATGCTACAGTTGTTCTTCGATCAGCATGTTAAATTCATAAAATGAGATCTTCTGAATGTTACATTTTCCCTTGTGTACCATATGTGCACTTATCCGCACTTATCTGTACCATATCTGCAGCAGGCATGAGATGCACAGTCTCACTGCACATTCTGATTTTATAAATAGAGCGACCAGCTTCTGCGTGGGATGTGCTGATGCATGGTTTTAGTGCATATGCATTTATTTTACATCTGATCCAAGATGTGAGTGAACAGACGGAGAAAGGTCAGGCTGATCAGAGATCATGTTTGAACAGAGATTAACTTATCGCCAATATACAAATGCCTGTTATTGTGTGGTTTAAGGTACTTAGGTTCAATAGTAATGGAGTCTGTAACAATGTCAGTAACAGGTCAGCCACAACTACATTCAAATACCACCTGGCTTTGTTCATGTTTAATTAGGCAAAGTTACAGTACTGATGAACTACTAACCACCTAAAGGAACACGGAAATCACGCTGTGGATCAGAGGGACCACTTTAAACGGTTACTTTGTGTGTTAGGAGCCACGGATGCACACTCTCTTAGGCAAACTGTGAGGAACAGGTTGCAGTGTAACGTTCTGGTAGAACAGGTTAGGAACATTCCACTTTCCTCATGTCTAGTGTTGCGTGGAATGTGTTCTACCTGTAGGACACCTGCTTCCTGAGGTTCAGATGGACAAACTGGGCCTCCATCTGGGCCGCTGACACCTGGCCTTCCTCCTCCTCCTCCTCCTCCCCTTCGACATCCTTCTCTTCTGGCACCTACAGTACATCCATATATTAATTCCCATTTTTATCGACAGTTAAAAGCAGTGAGGGTAACTGACTTCACTTGAACACACCCTCAGGCATGCACAGTGTAGCTTTGACACTTATTGTGATGACAGCTTGTACTTAAACGCAACATACTGCACTAGTGGACTTACTCACGTTGTATTTAAAGCACATTCTAGGTGACTTTTCCACTAAGCTGACTGTAAACAGAAAGGCGGAAGCACAGACCAGTAAACACCCCACATCCACTCACCTGACAGCTGCTGGGTCTCAGGGTGCTCTTGGAGCCGCCTTCCGCCGCGAACGCGTCCTCCTCCTCGGCTACATCCTCGAGCCCAGGCCGCTCCACAACCGCAGGAGTGGAGTCTCTCATCATCCCTGCGGTGTCACAGTCCCGTCCTTGTTTCACAATGACAACTGACTAATGATGTCAGAATATCCTAATGATATTATTGCGGTGTGTGGGCTCAGCTGCTTCCCGCTGTGTCTGTAGAAGTTGCTATTTTGGGGCGTACTTGACTAACCTCGCCTCTGTCCCATCCTCCGTGCACCGCGCTCCGCTAAATAAAACCACAGCTGTGTTCAGGTGAGCCAGGACCCCGAACCACCGTGACCGACGAGGACACGACGAAGGAGGCGTTTGTCCGTGAAATGTTACGACAGCCGCGCGAAGTTGTCGTGAGCCGCGCTCAGCTCCGTCACACAACTAAATGTTGCAGGAAATAAGCAGTGACACCCCCCCTCCTGGCTCTGCTCCTGTTGAAGAACACGACTAACAGCAAGGATACATCCACTAATTCATTAAAGCACATGTAGAATTTTATTAATAATCATAATAATGATGTCCATCTTTAATAATCAGAACGGGATTGTCCTAGTCAAGATAAAAGCTGCCTGCAGTTCCACAGGTTTATGAGATGACACTAAACATCAGTTACAAGACTTGGGATGGGGTAAGAAACAGGGGCCCCGCCAAAAACTGGTAAACTCCTCATTTTGAGTATGTTTGGTCATTTCTCATCTCTGTTTGGTCAGGTATCATGTTTTTATGATCATTATGTGTAAATATTTGGTCATTTTTCATTTTTGGTATTTTCCTCTGCTGTTTTTGGTTATCTTCTTTCATTTCTGTGGTCGTTCTAGTCATTTCTCATCTCTTTTCATTTAGTATGATCATTATGTGTTTGTTTTTTATATCATTTGTCATATTTTTTTGGTCACTTTTCATCTCTTTGTGTTCATTTTGTATCTACTTACCAGCCTTATTTTCCCATTACAATAGTGGCTTGGTTACAGATTATTGTTACCAGTCCTTGAGATTTAAATGGTCCCATCAGCCAATCACTTTCATTAATTTATCAAACCCAGTATGTAATCCTGCCAATACCATTTTATATCTAATTATTATATATTATATAAAACAACTGCACCTCTCTAAGCCTGTATTTTTCTCATGAGAACATGAGGCTGCACTGCTTGACATCCTCCTGATCACATCCTCTGTCTGTTTGCTTGTTGATTCCTCACATCACACAGAGTTTAATTGTCACCATGTGTCACTGTGTGGTCATTTTGTGTCTTTCAAACATGAAATATTAACTTGTTTCATACACAGACTCAGTGCCCAGTAGGCTGATTCAGTAATCCATCCATGTCACAATGGGTGGTGAAATGAAAATAACGTAATAGTGGCAGCTAAACACTTGTGTGACCTTCGCTGTTGTGTCAAACGCGACACAAATGGCAAAGTTTGCAGACAACACAGCAATTGTGTGTTTCATCAGTGAAGGTGACAAATCAAGAGATCACCGTCAACCTCAGTAAGAAACATGTAATTCACTCTAAATTAAGGACACCGTCGCAACGTCATAGTTCCTGGGTGTGCACATGCAAGACTCCACCTGCCCTCACCACAGACCGTTCACCGTTCTGCTTTCAGAATACAAAGCAGAACTGCCAGAAAGTCACACTCAGTTAAAACTGCCCCAACCCCCAACGTAACAATACAAGTATAAGTGAACTATAGTCTGAGTAGAATCTGAACACTGACGGGGAAGGGAAGTGGCTGAGGAGTGAATAGGGAACAGGTGAGCACTGGCGGGGGTACATCAGGTGACCGGAGTGGCGGGAAAAGCGAAGTTGCTGCAGGACAAATGGGTGTGGCACGGTGTGAAATGACAAGAGAGTTGGTAAACATGCACACGTAGGCACAGCATGAATGGAGGAATAAATAGACTGTGACAAAGTCACTGTTGCAATGATAGTCTTGCATCAATGAGAAAGTCAGGTAGCAGCTCTAGGTAATTACTATTGCCACATCGTGCATTTTATACTGTAGTAGCAAGAAATCATACGTAAAAGATGTCATACAATATCATAACGCTGCAAGTGCAATGTGTTTCACTGTTACAGTTATACCTGTCATTTTGTACTATGACAAAATTCATATTCCTACTAAAATCTATTGCTGTTCAGTGTTAAATTGGAATTCATAGGTCTCACCTGGCCACACAAGGCAAGACAGTGATGGAGGCAATATGCTATCAGTACAGCAGGAGGCAGCAGAGTCCTCTCTGAGTGTGATCTTAATGGAGAGAGCATCTCTCACATACTGCTTTATAATTTTCCATGCATCATCAGTAGTGGAGTTAAAATCAGTTATGTTGAATTAAAGCTTTGTCTTCTTGACGTCTGTCTTAAACCAACCTTCTTACAGTTGTAAGCAGAAGCTAGACCTTTATCTGTGTGTATCTGCATTGAGCCTTGGACTCACTGACACAACCAGCAGCTGGCAGGATCTCTGATATGCTTCTTCAGGCTTGTACTAGGTTTCTCCCTTCGGTCTCCTCTTCAGCAGGTTTTCTCTTCTAATTAAGTCCCTAGTAAAATGTTTCTGCACACTTCTGAAGTCGCTCTGCTGCTACCGTTACCGGTTAGAATTACCGAGCCTGCAACACAAGCCATCCAGCCCAAGCTATGATACTACCTCCACTGTACTTGATTGGAGAGTTTGTATGGTTGGGATCACAGGTAGATGTTTTCCTCCTCTAATCTTTGGCTTTCCCAACAATTTGGTTCATTTTGGTCACATCAGTCCACAAAACAAAAAGTACACCTTTTTAGAGACATTCAAAATTGTTGCATTTGTTTTCCCCTCTTTTCTCCCATAGCCACCTGTCTGGTTTTAACGCTGATGTATCCTTTCTAACAACATCATGTCATCATGGGTAAAATCCACCTCCACTTACGAAAGTGTAAATACAAGGAAACCAAATTCTTGTCTTTTGTCTCCGACGTGCACTAAAGCAGAAATTTAAGATGATGTTAAGATGACACTGATAACAGATATTCCTGCATGCTTTCATTATACCTTCTTCCTTGTTCTTCACATCCCTTTGAACTTCCTTTGCTCCTTCTAATGAGGAAAAATGTCGACCGTACATGTTGCCAGGTTGTTGGCCAAAACAGCTTTTCAGAGCTGTGGAAAGACAGAACACACAGCTATTGTCTGTCCCATTGATAAAAACTCAGAATGCTGACTGTGCTGAACTCCAGCCAGTCTAAATGCATCTATGTCCTGTCTGCAGCAGCTAGCTACCCTGAGCCCCAGCTACCTCCCCAAACTGTCCCTAAAACAGCCCCAACACAGGACCAGTTGCTCTTGGCCTGTGGGTGCATGGAGCAGCTAAGCCCCTGTGCTAGCTCACCAAAGCCCTTTGGGATTACACTAATACAGGCAGTGGGAAGCCACTGGTAGTGGGACAACAGGCATGAGAAGTAACCCTTACCTTGACATTAGAATTACTTCTTGACACAAACACACAATGAGTTGCACGTTCCAGTTACTGGCCTGTCTGCTGCTTCCTCCGCTCCAGCTGTTCTGTAATATCCTGACCTTACTGTATTGGTTCCATGTTTGTGCACCAAAACATCTGGTTTCATCTCTCTGTTAGTTGCTGAGGAACTACTGACACTGGGCAGCATTGTTTCTAAATCTGAAGCAGTATTATATCACTGGCAGAATAAATATGTGTGTGACTGACTGAAACATTATCACGCAGGTGAAATTCCTCTGTGACTGTGACTGCAGCTGACTCCGTGACCCCGCTGTCTATGTCATGCCCTCCTCCTCTTTTCTGTCCGTCTGGCAGGGTTTGTTTTGGCAACCCTCAGTGTCTGGTGTGTGGATGGCATTGGGTCGCACCAGGGCCTGGACCTACCAGTGCCCCCTATCCTCAACCCTGATTCTGCTGACAGGGCCCAACCCACCATGAGATAATGCCATTCCAGAGGGATTGTGGCTTAAGCCTCTCTTTCTGGCTCTCAGGTATATAAAGAGGAGGCAGCTGGAGAGCGGAGGACAAAGCCCTCTGGAAGCATTCTTCAATCACTGCTTTTCAGCATCTGTTTATTCCATCTTGCCTCATCTTTCCTTCAACTCTGACCTGAGCAGGTTCATCGACCAAGCCAAGCTAGACCAAACTGTCTCCAGTCAGTATGGATATTGCCATCCAGCATCCCTGGTTCAGACGCACCCTGGGCTCTATCTACCCTGCCCGCATCTTTGACCAGTTTTTCGGGGAGGGCATATATGACTATGACCTCTTCCCCTACGCTCCCTCCACCATTAGCCCCTTTTACAGACATTCGCTGTTCCGCAACTTTTTGGATTATTCCAACTCTGGCATCTCTGAGGTAACAACATCAGACCCAGATCAAGACTGTAACATGTTTAGTGCTCTGGAGAAGTAATATCTTTGTGTGTTCACCTGTACATCCAAACAAGAAAGTCTTCAGAGACTCACCTCAGACTCATCTCAGTATTAGTCAGTGTCTTTTAGTATAATGTAGTATAATGTAATGTATAGTGAAACAACTGTTATTCATCAGAACAATCAATATGTATCAGTTATCAGTTTATGCTGTATGTGCTTATATTTATTATCCTGATATTGTTTGGTTGGTGCAAGTAACAGTCTTGAATTTGCTCTACATCTAAACACTTTTAATGATCTAACCACTCTCTGAATTCTTGAAACTGGATTTATAAAAGTTGGAGAACTTAGAAGTTGTTATAATGGACCTGCTGTGTGCTTGTGTGTGTCCCTCAGGTCAGGACTGACCGTGATAAGTTCACAGTCTACCTGGATGCCAAGCACTTCTCTCCTGATGAGCTCAGTGTGAAGGTCACTGATGACTACGTGGAGATCCAGGGCAAGCACGGAGAAAGACAGGTAGTTCCAGCATACACACAAAGCTGAAGTTAGTAATGCTGTTTATTAAGGTACGGGAGTCGGTACGTGCAATGTCAGTGAGAGGCTCTAAATCATTTAAGAAAATTATTGAAATTGTTTTGGGCGTTTTTGTTTTGACATTAGTGATTCCAGATCCCCTCTGAGCCCTTGGACTCTGCTGTCACCTTTAGCATTTCAGTTTTTATTGCATGTGGAAGCTAAAGGGGGTTTCCACAGGCTGCTAGGATTAAGTTGTTGCAGCGAGAAGCATTATGTTGAGGTAAATATTTCATATATATCAACCCCACTGATTATTGTAATATGCTGGCAGGTGCAAACTAAATAAGCTCATTATGTAAAGAAACACTAATGGCAGAATATAGGCGAGCTGTATTTCATTCTGCTATTCTTCAAACCAGGAAAGGCCAATTAGCCTGGTGATGAAAATAGTGAAAATTCATATAACCACTTTTTGAAGCCAAATGACTATACTACCATTTCTTTACTACAATAAAGCACATCTAATGGGTCCATCCAGCAACAAGTCGAGGGTTCTTGCAAGTTGCGAATATATCAACTCACAAGAGTCCTGAATTTTAACAGCAGAAACAGAGGATTTAAGCATTTGTGGTTTCTAATAACACAACATAATAACATAACATCTACAAATCCAAAACTATTCTCTCATCCTACCATTGGTCTGTAATTTTTTTATTTTAATTTAATCGATTTTCAAAACATCAGCAGTGAGCTGATGCTTGTAGATTTGTCCACCACAAACTTAGTAAATCTTTTCTTTGAAAATATATGTCCATGTATATAAAGCGTTACTATTAAACTGTTTGTTTAATCATTAGTCATTGCCTGGACTGACCTCGCCATCAGTGCATTAACCCTGTTTTTTCAGGACAACCACGGTTACATCTCTCGTGAGTTTCACCGCCGCTACCGCCTCCCCTCCAGTGTTGACAAATCAGCAATCAGCTGCTCCCTCTCAGCTGATGGTCTGTTGACCCTGACCGGGCCAAAGGTCAGCGGGGGAACTGAATCCAGCCGCGGTGAGCGCAACATTCCTGTCACCCACGATGACAAGCCCAACGCTGCTGCCTCCTCCTAGAGGCCCAGAGGTGGGGGCTGACCAGGGGATGCTAGAGCGGCTCGACTCCCCGGACAACCTGCATCAACTGGGTCTGGACAACCAGAGAATTCTTCTTCATCATTTCTCTAAGAGGATATCTGTGTCCTCCTCGCTTTACTTTCTCCTCTGTAGATTCTTCCTAGCATATTCTTACAGTATTATTAGTATTTTTGTTTTGAGTTTAACAAAAGTCTCCCCATGAGGGTGGTTAAGTGAGTGGCAGCTGGAGTTTTGAGGAGAAAACTCAACTAAGGATGAGACATTAACGTGACCCGACACTTCATTTTGCTGACTGTTGTAGATTTGTTTCAGAGCAAACCCTCTGACAGTACAGATAGTTGGGTTTAAGCTTGGAGGTAAATGTCAGACCCCTTTCTATCAGTGAAGTTCTTGGAGGTCCTGGCTGCTTCAGTTCTTGTGCTGACTCTTTGAACCCTCTGCTCTCTTGTCTTAAATATATCCTGCTCTGTAGTCTAGGCCTTGTTCACTGGATCTCATTACTGAGAAGTCGGTACTAAAGAAACGTATAATAAAGCTGTTAAATTAACAAAAAGCAACTCCTGTCTATTTTTTCTGATGTTCTGGGGGGTAGTGGTGGAACACAATGACAATATGAGCATATTTCCACGTGAGCACAATGAATGACACAAGACTTTTACTGCTACAATTTTTCAGATTCTTTTAAAATTAAACCTTATTTTCAGTTTTTTCAATGACTTTTCTCACTACTTGTATTGTCATATTGCCAACTTTATCGACACTGTAAAAAGCTCATTACACACTACCTACATACAGTTTTTTGCTTATTTAAGGACTTAAATAATGACTTTATCATAATTTCATCAAGCAAGTCATTGAAAAACATAATGAAAAATCGCTGTTAAGGGTATGGGCGTAGACCTCGAACAGTCTTTACTACTGGTTAAGCCCCTTAGTGACACCATTAGACAGATCTGATTGGATAATCAGTGAAAAGAACATTGCAATCATACATCACTTTACCTTTAAATTCCTTTGGAGTGCAAGTACTCACAGAACTGGAACAATATCAGGGTAACTATGTTTTCTGTTTGGTATGTGCTGCACCATCTAATGAGCTTTGCTTTGCATGTACACATAGAACAGGAGTTACATTTTATATCTGTTGCGTCATTTTCCTACTGACAATGGGGAAAGTCACTGGAGATGCAGTATCCAGGCCCAAATCCTGGAACTGCGTGAAGCCTTGGATGAGGCACATGGTCAGATGTCATATCACTGATATAATATATGACTTTCACAAATGTAGAACTTAAAGACCAGGATGTAGCAGTGCCTCTGATAGAGTGCATCCTCACAACCACCTGCAGCCTGCTGCCTAAAAAGCCCAGACCGATACCATCCCTGTAACAACAAGCTAGCATGAAGATGCCCTAGGGCAAACGTTCCTCGGTCTGTTTTGGCTTGATTTGAATTTAAGCCAATTTAAGCCCAAAAAAAGCAGACTCTGTCTAAGTGGGTTGGCTTCATGGAATGCGTTTGACCATGTTTCTCTGCAGAGAATATATAAAAGCTCCAGTGGAATCTAAATTCTGTCAAGATAAAATACAGCTTACTATAGTTGTGTCATTTTTACAACTTCTATATTCATGGAACCCAACGTGAGAATTAGGACCTATAGTCATAATGGCTCACATCACTGTGTACAAAAAAAAACACATTGACATCTTTCATTTTTTTACAAACCTATATTGCCATATTCACATCAACTAGATAACAAACAGTTAAGATAGTAAAATGTGAACGAATGTGACCCTCCCAGTTATTAGCAAGGCTCTTTGTTTTACTTTACTGTGCAGGTTTAACTTGAAGGAAACTGAATGAATGAACATTTACTTGTCATTTTTCACATGAAGCGCTGGTAACAGCCTAAACACAGACACTTCAGAGATGACATGAAGGGAAGGACTGAACTGAAGATCCTGAATCTGTTCTGTTTACATCCCCAACCCTGCAAACACACAATCATCCCCACACTTTACAATCTGAGTCACACCAAGTCATTCATTATTTAAATTAGACCCCCACAAATTTCCATCCACACTTTACAATATTTAAAATTAGGTTTCTTGTTTTACATATACTAACCTTAAATCTCAGCCTCTTTACTGTCTCACAGACATGATCACTGTGGCTGTTCAGCCCATACCCCCATGGACAGAACGCTGACAACAAAGAACAAACACATTTGTTTACAGATTTAGCCACTTAAACACCTGGATATATCAGCAGTAGTTGTGACGTTGTGATGAGTTTTGGAGCTAACTGTGGTCCAATATGTAACTTACACATAAATTAACAAATGTAAAGATAACACCATATCAGGAACAAATTTATCCAAAGCAAGCAACATGTACATGCGTGTTTCTTTAAACATTTTTGAAGTCATGTCTAAATTTCTACAGTAGCTGTATTCACAAACCTTCTCAGAATCCTCTTAAAGAACTCCTAACGTAGCCTAAACAGTCCCAGCTAGGATCCTAGCCTAGGGGTGATTTAAGAAACTTCTCAGATCAACTCTCAGTAAAGAAAGGACAAATCTTTATCTCATTGAGGGGGAGTGCTTGACCCTGTTGCTGGGAATGACACATTGTTTTAAAGGCTGTGGTTAGTTAATCAAAACATATGTTGTAGTGACCTGACTTTGTGATTTGTGCTATGAGTGTCGACTGCCATAAAATGGACTTTGATAGAAAAAGAAAAGAAAAATTATATTATTTTAAGACATGATTGTTCATACAGTTTTATCCAAATCCACACAAACAAAAGTTAGTTACGGAGTCCCACAGGGTTCTGTGCTTGGACCAATACTTTTCACTTTATACATGTCTCCCCTAGGCAGTATTATTGGGAAACATTCTATAAACTTCCATTGCTATGCGGATGATACTCAGCTATATTTAGCTATTAAACCAAATGAAACAAATAATTTAGTCAAACTTCAAGAATGTTTAAAAGACATAAAGGCCTGGATGTCCTGCAATTTTCTACTTCTTAATTCAGACAAGACAGAGGTTATTCTATTTGGGCCCAAAAACCTCATGGATACGATGTCTAATCATATAGTTACTTTAGATGACATAACTCTGGCTTCCAGCACTACTGTGAGGAATCTTGGAGTTATCTTTGACCAGGATATCTCCTTTAACCCATATATAAAAGAAATCTCCA